>SGJC01000470.1:0-14248 GCA_009887335.1 Henneguya salminicola
TATGACATAAAAACAAATGCTCCATTTCTTGTGTGACATCGTGATGTGCATTTTAGAATTTCATTAAGTTCACATTTCCATATGCACTTTTCAGCAATATTTTTTTCATTTTTGTAGCAAAAACCATTCGCAATTAAAATATCTTTTCCTTTAGTGGACTTTATAAAGCTAATTTGAATATCTGAAATAAATTTAATGAAATTAAAATATTTTATGTTTTTTAAAGTTTTATCATAAATTTATTAATATAATTTAAATCTAAATAAAGTTACGAGAATAATTCATGTTGCGACGAAATGGTCCAGCAAAGAAATGTCGTATATTCAATATATAAAATTTTAAACATGTGCGTTTTGAATAAAACTGGAAATTAAATTTTTATGCGCCTTCATGACGACGTCCCAATTATGTATTTTATAATGTAAAACCGATGTAATGTTTTTTATTTATGTATTAAATTTATATTTCGAGTTGGTTATTTATGTTTTTTAAATAGATGGAATTTCAAATTATTTCTTCCGAAAAAAGAAATGTATTTTGTCATAGAGAGGATATCCGTATCAGATGGATAAAGTCCATACGATAAACCAAATAACTTTACGTAGATGAATATTAAAAGAAAGGAAAATTCGGAGGAAGAAGAACAATATTTTTGATGAAGTCTATTCTGTTTATAAGACTCTATATATGCTCCAAATTCAGAAAAAAAACATGTCAAAAAATTATAGGTGTATTGAGGTTCATAGAAATTTCCTCTCCCCTTCCCCTCGAGATATAGTTCAGAATCAATGCGAACATTTATTCCTAATATTTCAGCCATACTTCATGAATATATTAAGGTGCTGAGAATAATAAAAAAAATTAGACAAATAGCAAATATAATATGCTCTTTCTCGAAAAGGGCCTCCGATCACACAATTCCCAAAAAATTCAAAAATACCGTGAGGAAAACCATTCTTGATGGCGGATATTTTATTCGAATCATGATAATGAACAAATATATTCCCTTACAGAAGAAATCTTAAATATTACTAAAAATATATAACATATATTTCGATACTAGCTTAAAACTTTCCCTGTATTTTTTACCGGTTATTTACAACCCCGTATCGAATTTCATCACTGATGTTCTCTTTTTTCGTAATTTTATGCAACTTCATACAAAAACATCATTTTGTACAGTTTGGGATAGCATTTTCGAAAGATCAATCTTAATTGCATTCATGCTCAGTGTGATTTTGAATTTGCGTACCTCAATTCTTCAAATCAAAGAAAACCGTAGCTTTTAACTGACTATATATATATCATCCATGTTTCGCTCTTTATTTAAAAAAAGATTTGAGTAGTTTAAATGTCAATGACGAATCGTATCAAAAAAATAGTGAAATCAGGCAAAGAACAGAAATATTTAATAATTATGAAAATAATTTCACGCGACAACTTTATAGAAATATCTGAAAAATCTCTTATTTGCATAACATATATCGAACAAAAATGATATATTTATGGGAAATGTTTCTTGTCCTCATAATGTTGTAGAAAGGTGTCCCAGAAAGTTTTCAACGCAAGCTTCCGCCTCTCATTAATTTATATTATAATTTTTTGAAATTTTGAAATAGAAAAAATCTGTAACTAATGTGAAAATTAAAAAAACGCCGAAGAGACCAGAAAATGAGATGAACCAATATATCATAATATTAGCTGCTAAGGATCATAAAACGACTCAATTTTTTCTGTTGGAAATGATGGTTAACCGTATCTAATTATAATTTAAATATTTTTGAATCTTGAAGGGAAACTCTACATTTTTACGATTTTTGAATTCACAAATAATTGACGCTAACGAGGAAAAATCATACTTAAAAATTGGCACGATGTTAATGCGAATGTAACACCTGAGAGAGTCAAATTAGATATAGTCTATTCTGTAGATATATGTAGCAATATTTATATATTTTGTCCTGCTTATGGATACCAGAATTTAATGATGAGAACAAATTTCCTTTAATTAAGCAAGAAATGTTCATTTAAGGTCAGAAAAATTATTTAAGCGACCTAACAAATTAAAAACTATAAAGAAATGTCCTCATTTTGCAGGTCACAGAGACAAAATTTCACGAAATTAATTTGAATCTTATTACAAACATACATAAAAAGCTATTTCCTAAAAAATATAGCATAAATCCAATACATTATATCTGTAATGGTAAAAATATACACTAACAAATATCAGCAAGCCTTTAAAAGGGAGGATTGGGGGTTGCTTTATATTCGAATAGATTTGGCTCTTTCTATAATTTATATTATCTAAACATTTTGAATGAATTTTAGTTTTATCCTTTATTTTAATCGACAGATGGTCAAAATATCCATTTTAAAAAACATTTAGAATATAAAATGCATTATATAAATATACTAACGACCACTAGTCAATCTCAGGCAGTTCTTTCTGATTCTTTGTTAAATACTCTGTTATAAAATTAGCCTCAAGAAATCTTCGTGCGTAATGAAATTGAAAATGGGATAGAAATATATATAATTTAGAATACAAGATATGCTCGTGCTTAAAAAAACAACAATATGCAGTATAATATATTTTTATTTTCGTTATCTAATTCTAAAAATCATAAAGACAGTCTCATGATCAGACTCAAGCTATAATATTAAAAATATCCTTTTATTCGCTTAGGATATTTTCTTTACCAATACCGAATATTTTTAGCTTGGCAACTTCGTGTTGATATAAAACTATATTACTGATAATACTTTTAAACGCAAGGCTTTCAAAAAAGGTTAAATCAAACCCCGAATACCTATCTTAGCAAAAATTTTACTAAATTTCTTATAAAATTCGCTCATTGTCAATAATTTATGATAAGATTAAAAAACACAAATATTCAATATAAAAATTTTTAATTCATGTATTTATTTTAGTGCTCCCGACGATAAAAAAACGTTTCAATCAATTTTTTAACGTTACCGTAATGAAAAAGCGCATTGGAATTATCTTAAAATATAAATCTGGGATAAAAAAACTCTTATCAAATGTGCGATATAATTATCATACTAATTTATATGAGATAATGAGTTGCACACCTTCACTCTTTTTACAATGGGTCATTATTATGGTTTATGACTCTTGAACGAAAACATACATTCTATCTGTGTACTTTCTCCGAATATTAAGAAGGATCTTAATATCGTAGGATGTTATATATGATAATTGTTCTTACGGAATATGATTAAATGCATAATTTCTTATCAAGGGTTTTGAATCAGCATTATTTCTTCAACCCGCCATTAATATTAAAAAAACGGGTACCATGTTTTTTTTTATTTAATACTGTCTATCAACAAATAATCTAATAAATATAATATATGCATTTATAAGTCGATGATTATTCTTTAGAAATTCAATCTGCTTACACTTATTTTAACATAATCTAATAATTATTAATACTCCGTTCCTCAAAACTTTTCAAAATTAAGAAGAGAATTTAAGAAAGTTTTGCATATATTTTTAGAACTCGGTAAAAACAGTTTGACAAAGTAATACGGAATACTTGTAAATTAGACGGCCCATGCATAGGAACAGTACTAGTAATGCATTTGAAAGGGTATAATAAAAGTATAACATATTATTCACTATACCTTTTTTATAATAATGTCTCTGTTTCTGTCTTTTAAAAAGAATTTAATATTTGTTGAAGAAATGCAATTTCCAATCATCGAAAACGAGTTAAAAATCGTAAAAAGAGAAATAAACATATTACCACTAGAAATAGTAAGAAAAATTTGACGATATTATAAAATATAAAAATAATTAATTCGAAATTTTTAAAAGAATAAATAATAAGAAAATGGGTAAATTTCGCGTAAAATACCTACATATAAAATAAGTTTCCTTATAGGTTTCAATATCTATTTAGGGATCATTTTTATTGCTTCGCCTCCTATTGCTTTTACTTTACCTAGCTTAGTTTTTTTAAATGTTCAAATAGTACATCGGTGAAAAGAAATTAGAAGTTTATCATTGTTTAAAAATTCTTTTGGGGGCAGTCGATTTTCCATTTTGTGGATAATTTTCATCTAATTATTGATTGTAATTTTTTAATTTTTTGACGATCCACTCTTCTAATATTATTTTGTATCCGTATATTATGTTTATGTATCAATGATTTTATTAAAACTGTAAAAGATATATTATCAAAAAAAAAACTTCTCTTCTGTTTATAAGTATAAATAGATGTAGATCCTTGGCCACCCATTCGTTACTGTTTAGGGAGTAGTGTGCCGAATATTTTTCTTTTAATAGCATGATAATATTTTATAGTGTTTAATTGAACTAAAAATCCTGTAAATGTTAAATAGATTGAAATATATTATTTTATTAAATTCATTATATGTTAGTTCATATCATACCGCATGATTAGTATCAACAGGATTTTGAATTTTCATGGATATATTTACAATTAATTTATAAATTACCATGTTATTTATCGTAAAGATTAAAATTTTCAAAATTTTTTGAAATAAAAAAAACAAGTATCAAAATTAATTCTTTTATCAAGTTATAATAAAAAACGTTATTTTGCGAAATTCGAATTAAAATATTGATTTAAAAAGTTTGACACTAAGATATTCTATTTTTAAACATTAAAACATAACACTATTAAATGTGAAAAGCACATACGATGTAATTAACTTTATCAAAAATAATGATTGGATAAAAAACATAAACATTTTTACTAGTAAGGTATGGGGTTTAGGAATATTTGGTTTGCATTAAATGTCAAATATATTCTTACAGGACACTTAAAATTATTTAAAATAAATATGGCAATATACCAAGTTATATGGGCTTCAGCTATTTCCATTTTGCGTCCACCATCAATGTATGAATCATCAACCAATTTTTATTATTTTTGGAACGACCCATATTGTTGGGAGAAAGTTCTCAAGATTTTGTTATTAAATAATATTCTGATGGATTATGCTTTTGATGCAACATTTATATATAATCTCTCTCCACTTGCGAGGATACGTGCACTATGTGGAGCATGCCTTCTTATTATCCTCATAAGAGTTTCCTCGAAACCATTTTCGAAGAATTATACGAAACTGTTACAGCCATAATCTGCATTTTTTGAAATTTTCCAGAACAGCTGTACTGTTCTACCACTTGTAATCTGTTCTTTTTTCTTATGATCACAAGGACTAATCGATCTCAATAGTTTTCCCCATTTTTACCAATAATATTTTGTTAGAAATATTTTCCTAGAAATACCAACATAAATCTCGCATAAAACTTATCAATGGATCCCAAATTTATTTGAAAAGACAAAATGCTAAATTATAAAGCTGCGAATAACGCTTTTCTAATAAATGATCCATATAAGTATGATCGAGAGTATATAGGGACTTATTGAAAATAAACCTAGACTTGTATATTGTTTAATCTTACAAAGTTGTTTTAAAAATATTCCCTCGTCTTTGTCATTCTTAAAAAGTTTTGGTATCCCGATTCCAAGCTGTTGACAAATTTCACCCCATTTTGGATCCAAATACAAAATTTTTCGCCTCGATAAACAATTTTAGATCGAATAATTTAAATTTTTTGAAAAATATTTTTTAGTTGCATACTCAAATATAAAATGTGCTCAAGTTTTCCTTAGCTTCTACTTTTTTTTTTTACAATTTATAATTAAAAAAGTATTTTATCATTCAAAAATTTACTTTGTTAAAGTTAAAAAAGATTTTAGGTTTAAAAAATTTTAATCCCGATTAAGGGGTATCATTATTTTTCATCTTTGCCTGCTTTTTAAACTATTATTGCAACATTTTTTTCAATTTGCTCGTTATTTTAATGTTTTTTTTAAATTTATGCACGAATCCTCCTTAAAAAGGGTATTAAATGTTTTCGCCAAATTCTTTTGGCCGAAAAGACCCGCAATCTCTATTAAGTATCCTTCTATTTTGTCCTTCATGATCATTAGCAATTTTATTCAATTTTTAAACATATAATTTATATGATTCATTTTTGTAATCTTCGTTGTCGAAAGCTTTTTCCAAATTAAAAAGTATTTTTATGAAAATTTGATGATACGTACATTTTGACGTTAACTCAACTGAGACCCTTTTTATTTACGTTTTTAAGATATAGGGGCAATTTAAATTCGACGACAAATACAATTTAAACTAGTAAAAAACATGAAAATTTATTGAAACTGATTTCAAAGTATAATATTAGGGAATATTTTAGTTATTCAAAATATTATGGTATTGTATCTATTTATTAAATTAAACGATTTTTGTTTATATTTATATGCGGTGGCCCAATTTAACTGTTAAAAATAGTATCCTTTGTTGATGAAAAAAAATTCGATGCATCATCCACTGTCGGCCGAAGTATTATGAGCCAACGATCTGTACACGCGCGTAAATATAAACATTAGAATAGTGTATTTATTGTAAATATATCTTTAATTATATTAATGCCGTCATTAATAGACATAAAGATATTTCAGTGACGGAAAAATATAAAGAGAATAATAGATCATCAGAGTATAATAAAATTACAGTCAATAAAAGGGATTCAAATTATCCAGAACAAGAAAATAAAATCTCTCCAAAATAGTTTTCAAACAATGAGAAACGGCTAATTTATATGGTTAGATGTATATTTCGAGCATTCAAAAAGAAACGGCAGTTTAAGGTAAAGGGAAAAAAAAGAGCGACAATTATTACTATTGCCTGATAGATATCCCAACATATTACATAACTATGGGATAAAGATGCCACTAATATTTGAAAGGGTGTTTTATAATATTGTAAAAGGCTTTTACTTATTTAGTTGAATTCTGCCCGTAACCTGATTTAATTGATGGCATAAAGAAAATATAGCGGTTGAGAAAGAACTGCCCAAGAGTTCAAGGGTTATAAATGAATCAAAAAAAGAGTTACACACGAATATATTTGGAATGCGCATTGATAAATTGGGATAGAATATTATTTATTTCTATACCCTGGGTTAACCACGACAAATTCTATTTGAACCATAACATTGAGTAAGTCATATTTTTGTTAGAATAGGGGTTATTTACCCGAGAAATATTAAACCCACATCAATATTAACATGTTCATATAATTTATACTATGCTGCTTTAAAAAAACGGATTATATTGTCTGATCTTGTTTTATATTAAGACAATAAATCTGAAATCAAACTTTTTTTAACGCAGCTAGTCAAAAAAGAATAAATATTTCACAAGATGATTAATTCGAATGGAATATAAAATCTACAAACATGATATAAACAAAATTATGTTGTAATTCAATTTTGTTGATCTCAGGATAAAAGCATTAAAACTCTTTTAAATTCTAAAAGTTCCCAACGTACTTCTAAGACAATCCAATTTATTCACAAAAAACCCTTGTTATCATTAAACTGCACCGGTCATATCATTGCTGTTAAAACAAAAATTTTTTAAATGTTTTTACACCCATAATTACGTAAATTGGAAAAACAGATCAAAATTTGAGATATTTAGCTATGCATGAGCTCAATAATAATCATTTGCTATGAGCTTGATCAAATTAAAGATATCTGATTATTATCTAAAATTTAGAAGAGTTTTTACATGCATATAATGTGCGTGGTGCAATTTGCTGAGTCAATTATAAGTTCTGGCTTATTTACTAGTATAGTCTCAAACAGTAAAACTCTATCGAAACGAAAAAAGAATTCGAAAAATAATATAAAAATTGCCACCAAATTAAGAGAAAAGGGGAAAACATTTTAGTTTAATTATTAATGCCACAAAACTATGTCAACTATTTTTTGCAAAAAAGATGAGAAATTTTTGTCGTTAATACTTTATTGAAGAATAAAGATAACATTTCAGAATGTACGAAAGTTGCGATTAATTTGAAGAGTGGAGTTATGTCAAAAAATAGACAGGGTAAAGTTTTGACCTTAAAGAAATATAATATAAATAAGTACAAGAGATGCTATTATTTTTAAAACCGTTACATTTTCTCTTTATCAAGGCAAAAGCTCGGTCATTAGATCCTGAATTAAAAGAGAAAGGTAAGATTGTGAATATTTAGAGTACATTTAATGCTAAAGCTTCGGTTGTTGGAAGATTCAATACGTGTACAAACCATAGAATATGAAAGATCACGAGCATGTGAAAAATAGAAAATACAGATACCTAAAAAGCCGTTCCAGAAATTTTCTTAAATAAATATAATTGTAGAATATTTGTCTGGAAAAATATTAAACTTTAATAAAATGACTTTAAAAGTAGAGAAAGCCAATTTAAAATTTTAAAAATCTATTAAAATGAAGCTCGTCCTTAATAATTTAGAACTAAACAAAATTATTGCAAAATAGAATACGAAGAACAGTTACTTGAATAAACAATCGGCAAACGATGGAAAGAATAGAATTTTACGTTTGCGATTAGGATGGGGTATGCAGAAATTATACATCAAATGAATATTTTATTTTCTTGATAATTATTTATTTATTATTAATTTTTTAAGAATGATTAGTTTTAAATAATGAGAGGCATAACATTGAAAATTCTATTAAATATAGAAGCATATTAAAATAATTAAAAAATATACATGTTTAATTATTGAATTTAATTGTATTTATTATTTAAAAGATTAGTTTTAAATACTAATCATTATAAGAAATATTCCGTTTTAAAACATGTTTTTTAGCCGTATAATCGTAATGTACTTCTTTCAATTTTTTATTTCTGCCAGAAAACACAAGAAGGTTTAATCTCTAAACAAGGGTTACCCTCTCAAAAGAGAACATTTTCGAAATTTCGTTGCCCAAATTCTTTCTTGTGTATAAATTATACTGCAATTTTAAACATAATTATAACAGAGGAAATTCGGTGCTAATTTGTTAATTGGTCATCTTTTAGTTTTTTTATATTTAGGTCTCTTGGTATAAGCATTTATTGAAAACTTATTTCTCATAGATGTATATAAATTGGGGAAATCTTTCATTGTAAAAATTTTAAACTACTAACTGATGTAACATAGTTTTTAATTTTTTCTAATTATGTTACGGGACAGAATACAAATCTTTTACTTTCTAAAGCGTTGCGCAATTTACTAACGACGAAGTAACATATTTTTAAGTTGGTAAGGGTGGCTTTAAACGTATCTAGGTGAATAATCAAATGAATTTGATGAAATTCTTGATCATACAATTAATATAAAAAATTATAGAGACCCATGCCCAATCTGAATAAAAAAACAAAAAATACTAGGGGATAAACACTATTAAAGAAGCCTATTTATTGGATAAAATAAAACGAAATTCGTGGACGAACCATATTATAAACAGAGCAAAATATTATGAAGAAAAAAAAATTTATTTAATCTATGAGCCGTCCTAGTTTAAATTTTCTTAGTAATGTTATAACAAATAAATATTTACAGTATTATATACAGCTGAAAAAAATTTTATGTTTAAAACACTGGCCTGTTCACTTTCGCTGCATTTTTTATACCCAATAACTTGCATTTAATCGGTCATAGTTTGACAAAGTTAATATTATTAAAACAAAAAGAAATAATGATAGTATGCGGGGATCGGGGTTTTGTGTTCTTCTCTCTTTTGAGTCCATGCTTTTATTTTGACATTCATGTAATGAACACGAATAAAATTTAACATACATAGGTTTTTTTGTATATTTAATAAATTCTACGCCAACACATAAAAAATCATCAGTGAAAAAATAACGCACATTCACAGAGGCGTGCTTACATAACAGATCTTAGAGAAGTCTATTTTTTTTATAAATATTTGGGAATTCTGCATTTTATGGATTGTGTCTTGTAATAATTCAATCTGCCGACATTATTTTGAAAGATTATAAAATAACTTTGTTAAATTGTTTGACTTTTCGACTGCCTTAAAAACATACAAGTTTAGATATAAATAGAATCTAATTATCTAGAAATAATTATGAATGATTGCACATCGCTCGTTGCAGTTCCCATGTAATATTATAAAATACATTTTTTTTAAACCCTTTAATAATATTAATATTAGTAAAAGCAGGAGAAAAATTCGTTTTTTTAAAGTTGTCTAATACCCCCTTATCAACTAGTTACTTTTTTTTGCACATCAATTAAACTACATTTAATAACATTTAGCGATTATTTGCGTCTTTTTATGCATCGAAAAGACACAATTATAAAGAGGTTGTGAATTTACTAGTAAATAGAAAACTTATATTCAAATTTTTATGAAATTTCGTGTATTTGTACCAATGAAAACGCTTTTTACCATTTCGAAAAAAATCTATTTTTTTAGTGAGGTAAAATATTTTTTTTAATTTGAATACAGGGAAATACAATATAGAAACTATTTTTAAAAGATGTTACTCAATATTACCATTGAATTTATGGATAATAGGTTGGTTTACCATTTCGTATTAGTGCGTTTAGCGAAAGGTGGTCTTATTCTAGAGTTAATTGCGTGCCACCTTATTCTCAACAATTTAAGTTAATTTAGCCAAGTGGGAATAAAATCTCAAATTCCTCTAAATTATAAAAAATTTAATTATTTAAAATAATATTTGAAATTATTTCTGAAATACAGCAATGCTATTAATTATTCCTTTGTTGAAATTAAATAAAAAAATTTTTTAACTGAACATATAAATGAATAAGCGATTTTAAAAAAATTGTAAAAGAACCCCATTATGTCATTTAATAGATCTGCGTATTGATACTATTATACATATTTTCGCTTTTTATATTGATCAATCAAATTAATGCAAAAATTTAAATTAATGTGATACTTTTTACAAAATTTATTCAAACACTTGGGTATTTTTGGTCTCTTCGCTGTATTCAATGGTTTAGTAGAATATTTTAATTCTTCATTTTTAAATGTAACACAATGAGCATTCTCCCCCATTTTGATTTAACCGAAATAATTCAATTTTTGCTTTTATAAGTAAAATACTGGTTACCATATATGAATGTCCTATGTAAAAATATCTCCTATCCCATAATAATTTATATCCATCCCATCTCGATTGATTGCTGCACACGTATTAAGATTAAGAGACGTAGGTTGCGCGCACTTCAGTTATATTCTTCGGAAATATTTTAAACATTTGATCAAGTTGTTATGTTTTGCGTGTAATATTTAATTTACGTACCATCCGAAGAGTATAGCAAATTGGAAGTATTGTAAGACTTCAGTATTTGATTCTAGAATTATGGTTTATTGAATACATTCTTTACAACTGGCAGGCTTTTTTTTGAAAAGCCTTGATTTAGAGAAAATAAAAAAACTAAGTATAAGCTTGATGTAAATTTGTGTTCATGGCCAAAACTAGAACCTATTTTAAGTTTAAAGTATTTATGCTTAGCATCTACGCATAATCAATCATAAAAATCTCTTCTGGAAGCACATTGCAATATATATATTAATTCTTGCAGTTTCGACAATATGATAACGGTATAGAGATTAGTCTTTCCATTGTGTATCATGATAATAAAACATTAAGTGAATGGGCGGCTACACTTCTAAAGATGCCTTCCATAAACGTTATAAAATAAAACGTATAAAGAAAGGCATTCGTAAGTTGACGAAAACATAAATTGTTAGCATTCTCTGCGGATTACTCTTTTCAATATATTCTGAAGAAGAGCATTCAATTGGGCAATTTTTTTATTGTGAGCATAGTTTCCATGCGAATTTTACTGACTTACACAGATCTTATTTTTGACCCATTAAAATTAAATATTTTAGATTTTGAGAAAATAATGTAAAAGCACGGCACCTATTCTTTAATAAATTCGGTTGCAAATAAATCACAAATTTAATGTGGGTAGAAAGAGAACAATTTTAATTTATCTGAAATCAATCTCTCGATAAAAATAATTGATCATACTTGAGTTATTGCTTGATTTATGGATTAATAGCATTGTATTTGATTGCATGGGTGTTGATCTTTGACCATAGTATCGTCTCGCTTCTTTGAATCATATATCACGACAGGATTCACATTTATAATATATGTAATAACTTGCATCGTGATATACTATATTTAGAGGGTATGAATAATCAAAAAAATAGCAATATTCAATTTTTCCGCAATAATTTGAATTTCGCCTACGCCTATACGACTTCAGAAGATTTGATCATAAACACATTTCTAGCATAAAATTGAAAATACGGGAATTTTTTTCTTTAGAAAATCTAATGATACACTTCTTATGGGTCACTAAATGGTTAAAACGGCTCGATTTCACTTATTCTTAATAATTTCTCTTTAATGTATGTCCATTTTTAGAGTAACGCCCATTTTCTCTATGTGCCCTACCTATTGAAAGAGATGCTAAGAAACGTATTGTTTGTCCTCTTTTTATGCTGGGATACGTTCTCCAGAGAATTATGCATAAAAATGAGAAAAAAAAAACAAGGTTATTCATTAATGCACTCACAGGAGCCTTCATACCGAAATCGAAATTTTTAATCAATTCTATTATCGTATGTAATGCTTTTAACATTATCAATTTTATTGTTAATTTGATGCATGTTTACAAACAAACGATGTTATTTTAAATGAATATAAAAAAATTATGCATTAAAATTTGATTTTCGGACCGTTTAAACCATACCATTATTACAGAAAATATTTTTCTTATGGATTAATAACGGTTTTAAAATTTTTATTTAAGTTTTTATTATTATTTTTAAATACTGCTATGAACAGCCTATGGCTACAGCATACTCAATAAAACCACGCCAAATTGTTATTCGTTTCTAATGAAACCAAATCGAAATACACACCTTGGGTTTATACATGAAGGGGTCTTTCTCTATCGCAATTTGTGGAGTTAAACAACCTGAACAAGAAGATAAATAAAGAAAACGTGGTTAAATCCTGCAGATAACTAAAATTGGATGATAATCGATCTTGAAAATAGAGTTAAAGCAACTAAACTTGGCTCTTTCGTAAAAAAATAAAAGAGATATAAAATACAAAAGCTAAAAAAAAATTATTCGAATCATTATTAAATTTACTGTTTTTAAATTAAAATTTGATTCATTAATAGTTAAAATCAATTATTTTGACTTAAAATTAACCTATTTAATAATGTATATTATTTTAGTGTTGTAAATATAATAATCCCAACTTGGCATGTATATTTTTATTAACCCATGGAAAATAATTCAGCATTCCTAAATATATTTTAGTTTGTTTGAAGCCGTGTGGCATTTATACCGATTTATAATTGAAAGTGTAATGCATAATACACCCCTTAAGCACATCTATGAGATAAAATACAAAACGTAACAGCAAAATTTATGCACATCTAATATTGTAAGTAAAAACATGGCATTCAGAATGTTTTCTACTTTAGAAATATTCAAAGAAATGGGGATAATTGTTATAGGCATATAAATTCTAACTATATTTTGCGCATAAAAATTTTAAAATTAATTCGCGAAAATGTTTTAAATAGCGCTCAAACGAAGTAACGGACTCTGTTGCCGACTTTAACAAAAATATATAAAATTAAGAGAAATCAAAATATAATTTTAGACTAAAACGAATGAAAAGCAAAATAATAAAGTTATGAACAATTAATGTAAATTCATTTTTGTCTTTCCGCTTAATTAAAGAGATATTTCAATCAAAAAAATGATAATTGATTGATAAATTGAGACAGGCAATAGATGCTACTAATTCATTTGCTTGAATTATAAATTGTCTAAATTGGCAAACAATAATATATATTATTATTTTGATTCTGTTGTTAACAGATAAGTTGTAAGGAAAATTTGCACGAGATTAAAATAGTGTGTTGAGAGAGGTATTCTAAATGATTAAATATTTGTGTTGAAAAATCCAGATCTTTGATATTTATCTAGAATGGGCTGTAATAGATAATATCATAAAGAGTACACTAAGATTCTTTAATATAGACCTAGCTATAAAAAAAAAATACTCTTATTTTAATATTATCACTGCCGTAACCTCGTGAGGGGTTAGTAAAATAAATGTTAATTAGTGCCTTCATGAACATATATATATATAACATATAGAGGAATACGTGTTAGTTAATGTCACGATTTCACGTGAGCGTCGCCGCGCCGCTTATTCTTTTTAGCACCGCATCTTCCCCCTTTCTCAACGGTCGAATGTGTCGCACATTAGTTGAGACTGTATGATAGCCGTTACTTAAGCGGACT
>SGJC01000471.1:0-14231 GCA_009887335.1 Henneguya salminicola
TAGGACGGAAATTTCATTTTAATGCGTTTAAGATTTTCTTAGTTTTATAGGTAAACTCCAACGACGCGCGCGCGCAAAATCAATGGATGCTCTAATTTTCTTTGTGCGAATTACTTGACCCACGAGGGAGCCACCGTCGCCCCTAATTGTTAAGGAGACGGTGGTAAGCGAAATGAGGTCAAGTAATTACGGTCAATAAGTTTATTTAATTATAAGTTTGCATTTCTAAAAAATCAACAAAATTTTCCTACAAAATGCATGTCGCAGTTATATATATTTTAGTTTTTAAGTGAGTAAAAATAGCTCGAAATCGGCGGTTTAAAAAAAAATGGTAGAATTTCTGTACGCGCATGCACAAACTCGAAACTTTGAGTGAATTTTATGTCTTTTGCGTGCATTTTCCGGACGTAGGAAATTGAAAACATTCCCCGATATAAAGGAAGTTTCACTTTATCGCTTCAGATTTGTCAAATCGCCGGGTCCCCAAGTAAAACAAATCCAAATAAAAAATTATAGCAAATAATTAAACGTTTGAGATTTTTACTAACTGTTTAAATTATCATTCCGAAATCACCCGAATTTCAAATCTAGATTGTTTTAGTCAAGGCTTTAGTCATTTTTAGGTTTTCTCATTAAATTTTGCATCCATTTTTGATTAGATTTTTAAGACTAAATTTTAACAACTTTTAAATATCAAATTTTAGTTTAAAAATCCATTCTGCATTTTATGTTACAGTGAGATAGTTACTACAATAAATTTAAATTACACTGGTTTTATTCATATAAAATTAAATATTTGTTGAATTGCCGTTTGCGCAATTGCGGAGAATCGTAATATATTTATATGGGTGTCTAATTAAACGGATTTAAAGACTGTAAAGCTTTTCTAGAAGGCAACTATGAATGGTCCAAACATCCTGTGTTAAGACTGGGGAAAAATTGAAAAAAGCCATGCGAGCATTTATAGGACAAAAAACTAAGCGTTGATAAAAATTTAAAAAATACTTTTATATTTTTGGATAATTTAAAATTTTGTTGTTCGGCTCATCTCGAGCAATATTAATTTATTTTGGATGATTCTTTTTAATTTTGAAGTTAAAAATTTGTTGTTATCATAATTCGTAAAAAGATTTTCATCTTTTTTTTTTAATGATATCGCCATTTCCCAATTCAAGCCTGGCTTATTGTCATTATTCTGCATCAACCATCTTGTTTCGTTTCTACGCATGCTTACTAATTCCCTATTATTTTTCTATTCTATTAATTCCGTTGATGCAATTGATGATTATGTTTAGTTCGGGCATATGTGTTTTAATTTAAACCATAGCTTTTTATTTTCGAAATCTAATTAAAAATTAAGGCTGGCTTATGCGAATTTCACTTGATATGACGTCATATCCCCGTTATGAAATTTTACCTCTTAACTGACTGAATCAGCGGTGATGGTGATCACGATTCTTTTGAAATTAATCAATTAGGAATTCGAAAATTTTAAAAATCGGTTTGTTTCTTCGTATATTCCCATCTAAGTTTAAAAGGACAATCTGACGCTAAGTGTCAAAATATTCATGACATTACTAAATAAATTTTAGCTCTTTGTGTAGGGGCAACTAATATATTTAGGTATCTATAGTCTATTTTTAATCTATCACTTAGACACTGTATCTTGTAAAACACGAAGAATGTCCGAGATACATTCGAGAAGAAAATTCGAAAAACGATACTTCTGTAATATCTGTCTTATATCTATGTACTTTGCTTATCTGTTAGCATCAACAAAGTAGAATGAATTTTCAAATGATACTGCTTAAATACCATTATCAAAGAAGATAGAAAACGATATTAAATTTTTAATGCGGGTGCGCACATGCGTGTGCAGGCTGTAAAATTAATTATTTGTACTGATGTACCCATTGTAATTTTTTTAGGCATTAACGATTGCAAACACTCTAACGGGATTAATTTCCACAATTTATACACATAATTATTTCATTATTATTTGTTTAAATTGTATTTTTAAAAGATCCATTCAAATCCTATTTTTGGACGATTGCGAATTTAGCGAATTCTCGAATATTGACTGTAAATAACCATGTGTAAAGCAGCGTTATCTCAAATTTAAGAGTAACTGAAGAACATTGGTTTCCAGATTTATTTTTACTCACTACGAAAACAACCGACAGGAAATTACCATTCCTTATAATGAAAAAACACGTCGGTACTTTTAGGAGATATACAATTAACAAAAATAATTTAAAAAAATGCGTACTTTTAAAAAAACTCCTATCCGATCAAAAAATGTGGGTGTACGCAAAATTTTATGTTTCTTAACTGAAAAGAGTCGAATTTGTTTTAAAACATACATCTGACCATCATTTGAGTTCTACGCACATAAATATTTATTTTATTTTCCTCTTATTTTAGAAGCCGTAAGAATATTTCACAAAATTATCCAACCTAGAGCATGCGTGTAATTTATTTCTTTATCGTAATTTAAACAAAAATATGGCCAAAATATAATTAAAGATTATCTGCCGATACGCTGCAGAAAATTCAGAATGCAACATATTATTTTAGTTATACATGTTAAGATATTTTCTGAATTGTATGAAATAATTTGATGAATTAGTTTTATAACACTAAGTTCCCGCGCACTTTACATGCCTAAAAGTCAGTTAAAATATTGTTCTTTTTAATTTTAATGAAATTATACAAATTAAAATATCAGTTGCTTATTTAAAAGTGTATTAATCAAATTTTTTAAATTGAGTGATTTTGCCTTTTCCAGAATCTATCATTAATATAGACATGCGCTATAATTGTCAAGTATTGACAAAAAAACGTTATATTTTTGAAATTCTCCTTGAATCAATTATTCATTAAAAGCTATTGATATAATATATATTAAGAACATTGTATTAATAGTAATTGCAATGGATATTTAGTATATGTTTTAGCGCATCATTAATTTTACAGCTATTCATATCGTTTAGTTTGCTTGTTTAATTTTTGTTTTTGTTTCTAATATTCAAAAATAAATGTTGAAACGATCTTTTAAGCAGCCACTTGAACTTACTAACGCTTTACCGGATTTTGAATCTTTTTTAATTTCCCCAATCCCCTTTCCGCAACCACTCTGTTTTCACCGCACGAAGCATTTGCAATCTTCAGATTGATGTAAAATTGTAACTACATCTGCGTATAAAAGGATCAATCTAAACTTTGGGTGAAACCTTATTTAGGCTCCTAGACTATTTTTTTCCCCCGAAAAGTTCTTATTCTGTATAGACATGATCTTCATTAGGCTTAAAATTATAAAATAAAATTAAAAAAAAAAACTGTGTTTTGTTAGATCTTTTAATAACGTAGAATATTTAAAGGGATTAAGCTTCTTGCTTGTCTAACGATTTGTTTGACAAATTTTATGCAAGAATGAAACTCGTTTGTAAATTGAATGGAGTCCTTGCTATTAATTTCGGAGTTTTATCGTCCAGAATAGATGAAAAATTACAGGATGGGTAGCGATTAAGTATTTATTTTGAATCTATAAATATATGACCTGTAATATTTGTAACATAAGGCTATGACCAGCGATAATAATTTTATTGTTAAGACACTGTATAATAATTATTATTTTTGATCAAATATTAGGATATCAACTATTATTAGAAACACTTTAATTTTGATATTTTTGTATGTCAATAATTTTGTTATTATTTTTAGCAAAATGAAATTAAAATAGAAAAAATTTATTTTTATTGTTTGGATGATAAAAAGGTATTTTAGTAGATCATGTATAAAAGGCGGTGCAAAGATATTCCTTTTGTTCTCCTTTATTTAATCTTTGTCGTAGTTTTGGTAGCAATAAGCATATTTGGTACGTTTCTATATGTTATTAAGCTTTTATAAATGGAAATCCGAACAAATTTTTATATGGTACAGAAAGCACAGGAGAACTATGTGGACATGGGGAGTAAGACACTTTTTCATTTTTATTTAGTTATATTAATAAAACTTTTCTTTATTATTTCGATATAAGAAAATGTGATCATTCATATTCATTGGCAGCATTTTTTAAATTTGACCATATTTTCTGTGCTACTGTTAAAGTAAGGTATATTTTTCGAACAATTAGGTTTGTATAGAACAATGCCCTACTTATTATGGACCTGCTACGGTTGAGAACCACGTCTGTATTAATGGAACAACCGTAACGAATGATGAAGTAATTTGAAATAAACAATATGAAAAGGAATTATCTAAAAGAATAGAGGAGGGTAAATGTGCTCCTTTTGTGCTACCCACGTTTCCATGTATTTAATTATTTGTTAAAACTTAGTTTTTCACAGATGCATTCCTAATCCAGAAATAATAGCTGAAAATCATGATGTGGATATAGTAAAAATAGATGGAAAAACAGCTATAGATATGATCTTAAAACACACCAAGTATATTTGTTTATTTCTTTTCTGATTTTTCTCAAAAATCCTTGTCTACAAATCTACAAGAGAGAGTGTATTTGATCAAATTATATTAAAAGATAATAAAAGATTTCAAAATACTCAAATGGAAAAATATCTTGTAATTGTTTTATTTTATAATAATAGATGTTTATTAATCCCCTTCATTTTATCACTTTTTTTTATTTTACTCATGGGGTGTGTTTTTTTATAAATTTTAATTAGTTTTGGATCATACTACGTAATTTTGCTACTGTATCTGATATCTGTAGCAGGATGTACAATCGGTATTTATAAAATTGATCAATATATATTTTCTAAAATTTTTGCAAATTTTCAATATTATCTGCGTTATTAGTATTTATAAATATTTTGAAGTGTTGGCCAAAATTTATAAAGTTTTATATAATCGGTATTGTTCGTAAAATAGGACTCTCGTTTATCACGAGAAATTTAACGAACTAAAAAGTGATGTAAGTTAACTTCAGGTAAAAACAAATTCCAAATATTTCGCAGAAGCGTGGTTTTTTATTTCTCTCAACGCCGCCACCCTACCTCTTTCCTATGGGAACACACTGTCACTGAACATTGATAAGTAAAATATTAATTATGTTCGTTAAACGTCGATAAGTAGAAAATTTTAATTGTATTTCAGCGCAGGTATTTTTGTATGTAAATATATTATATATTAATTTTCGTGATAAAAAAAATTAAAATAAGAAAAGTATTACCGATAAATCAAAAGCACCAGAATATATATATTTAGCCTGTATATTTTTATTTAATGCTATAACAATCGCATAAAAATCAGTTATTTTTATGATATAAATGTCGGTCTACCTTTTCATATGCAATTTCGAATTGTTCGCTTAAAAATCGGATGAAATAAACAAATTTAATATCTTTTTAAATATAAATCCATTCTGCACAAAACAGTGTTTTTGATATTAGCTTTTGTACAGTTTTTAACAAGGAATGAATGTTTACAAGCATATTCCTATGAAATATTTTAATACACATTGGATGATTGAGATGTAAAATAATGGAGGTTTGGCTGCACAAAAAGATTTATAAACTCCTGCAAAATTCACTGCGCCCTCATTAAAAGATAATCACACGACTGTACCATCTAACCGTAAATTAATCTTAGTGTTGAAGATTATTTGTGATCCCACTAATCTATTGCAACATTTATGAAATATTGGCTCAGTTAAATCAAGCACTATGGAGTCGTTTTCTTAAGCTTGTTGAGGGTACAAATGCGTTAGATCATTTTTTACTCCCTTACATTATGTTGTTGCCCCCAACTGTCACCGTTAAAAAGTAAAATAGTTTTTTTTATAGTTTGGGTTCAATTAATTTCCCCGATACTCCCACCTAAACATTTATTTTATCCTTAGCTGGATGTATAGAACCTTAATGGCCCATTTAGAGAGGAGCTGTATCGTTTCTTATTTACAGCTAGCCAACTGCAAGGTTGGTATTATTTTCAAGATCTAAGACACAGTTTGGTGGTCTCTCTCTAAACTTTACATTTTAGAGACGCCGTGTCACTTTGACATTATTTTGGCTGGTACGATCCAAATTGTATTAATTTTAATTCATGAATCCCTAATTTTACCGTACGAAAGACTATTGTTTTTTAAAAGATTGTTGGTTAAAAATATGATTAATTTTGTTTGTTTCATACTGGATGTGTAAAATCTTACTTGTCGCTTTTGAAAAGGCCTTCAGGGCCACCCATATTGGCGCCATATAGTCCCCACTGCCTAGGCCAGCATCAATGTAAGACTCCACAACCAACCCAAACCTTACCCCCAACCTTTTTCTTATAAAGGCGTAGTATCACAAGGGCATTGGCTTTGATGGGGGCAGATTAAAAAATAGGATTAATACCCTTCTTTATTGAGGGGGAGTTTAATTACGTTAAAGAAGATAAGATATCCATCAAAACCTTATATTCTGTTCTTTTCCACCATGTAAGGAAAAATGTTTTCTTCAAAACTAATTTAAGGATGAGATTTTGATGATTTTTTAACGATTTATGTATGGCACACAATAATGTTTTAAATAAAAAATATTTTTTGATTTTTGTGATCATAATTTAAGAAGGGTGTGTTTAGGATTCAAACAGCGACACAGCCATTCATGAGTAAACATTCGCACAAATTTTTTTCTTTCTTTCTCCCTGCCAACATTGTTGTTCCACAGATATTCATATCGCTAAGAATAAAAAATGAGTATGCGCTACAGGGCTCTTCGTGCCACAGTTGACTCGTTAGGAAAGATTATAATGACAATGTAGGGGAACATGACTTCATTAGTTGGATAAAATTTCATTGTGGGCCTAATAGTTTGATTCTGTATATTTCCCGGGCTTTTTCCAAATTACATCTTGAAGAATGTGTAACTGCAAGGCGCAGTTTGCAAGCTTTAGGATCGTTATTCATTCTTTTGATGTATCCTTTATTTCAAGTCGTGCAATTACTCTTGCAGTCGATTTATTTTCATAAATTTAAAAAATATACATAAGGGTTTACAATCACGAGTTGTTACTCATTACTTTATCACAATGAAATAATCTATTCGCGTGTCTTATTATTAATGGATTCGTTGCCGTTTGAATGGTTCACAGCTGTTTTTTTTAATTGGTAGAGGGTCTTACACATTGAAAACAAGTCTTTTAAAAGTATAACATTTGATCTAATTTATAATTTACATGCACTATTCTTTACTATTTAATTCTTGCCCTATTTTATATTAAATGAAGGATGATTTTATAACGATTTGATGTCTTTATGGTATAGGACACTCTCATGCAAAGGTTTAAATAATTATGAATAATATTTTTCTAATACACTTTATTTCAAGAATATTTGTAATGATATTATTAAATTCTCAATCTATTCTAGACAAAACCTTCTTTCCAAATAAAATTTAATAGATTTATTAAAAAAATAGTTGAATACCAAACAGGATAATCTTATAACATTTTACTAATTGATACGAAAGACAAAAATTGAAATGCGCAACAACAAATCTTAAAGTAGCCCTCGTTAGAAAGAGCGTAGCTTCAAAATCGTTTTTATTTTAAATTAAGTTAAAACTATATCATTTTATTTTTTATCAATTTATTCAGTAATTATATTCTTATCCCTGTTTAAAACTATGCCAAACTTGAAAATCTTTAATCGCACAATATCTAACAAAATAATGAATAAAGTCATTAAACATTCAATGCTAGAATCGAATGATTTTTACATCACTTCATGTAAAATATAATTTTAATTAATTTTAGTTGTAATATTGAGTGTAGTTTTTGTATTTCTTTTTCTCCTGGGTTGTTGCTTTGGAGAAAAATTACGACAAGCTTGCGCATGTATAAAACAAGCATCGATGTATATTATTACATTATAAATAAAATAAGATCAACAGCATTTATGTTTTTAGGTATTTTACCAATGATCCTTTGGTGGATTATACAAGCTGGTCTTTTAATATTTCTCATTTTTCTCATCTTGTAATTTATATATTAATAATATAGTTATCTAGGAACAACTAGCAGTAAGGAATATCGATTTGTTGTATACAATGATGGCCGTCTAAAAATTGGGGATCTTTGTAAACCTGAAGATGCCATAAAAAGAAATATAAAAGAATGTCTTTTTACTGGTTATTATTCTAAAAAGCTCATCCTTGCATTCAAAGTAGTATCTGGCTTTGCTATAATATGGACAATATTTTTAATTCAAGCCATATCTATTTTTCAAATAGCGTATTCACACTATAAATATTATTGTACTCAGAGAATTGCTGTAATATATTTATGTGCAATTTTTTTAGTCGCCATTAGGATTTTTATTTTACTTCATGGAAAGCCTCGCGCATGCGTTTAGGTATTAATTCAAAATTCTAAAATAGCTTTAACTTTGGATCACTTATAATAGGATCTTTGCTAATAACCATTTTTCTATTCATAAAAATAATATTTGAATTTATTTCCAGAATATTAGGAATAAGTATTTTTGTAAAATCATATCCTTAGACGACAACCATGAGAAAAAAGCGTTATCAAAGTAAATTTTATTTTAATATATTATCAGATGGGCAATGAAAATTTTATCCATTATACAATCAATCTTTAAAAGACTAACTTCTAGAGCCTATATTGAAATTGCGGTGACTGGAAAAAGTTTTTGTAATTCGTCAAAAGAAGTTATTAAAATATTTGCTGGCTATCCTATTACGTAATTTAAATTTAATAAAAATATAGATCATTATTTATTGAAGTTTTATGTACATTAATTACAGTAATTGGAATATCTGGCTGCACAATAGGAAGCGGTATCTTTACAATAACTTTTTATCGTAGGATTTTTAACATATTGTTATTTAAAAGAATTGCCTGATATTATGAATCCAATTATATTATCCATGGTATAAATATAATAAATATAAATTTTGATTTATTTCATTTATGCTATATTGCCTGTTTATAGTATTTTTAAATTCTATACTATTGGAATAGCGACGGTACATTACTGTGTTTGTAATTTATTGCTATTTCTCATAATTAAGGTTATGATTTGATTATTAATGATGGTACGTCTGAAAAACCATATTTAATGCCAAAATATATGGCTGATTCATATAAAGAGGATAAAAACGAATTTACAGGCAATTTGAAAGTATAATATTAAATTTGCTTTATTATTAAATAAAAATTAATTTTATAAAGAGCTTTTGATTTTATGTTCGAAAATTTGTCTAAAATTCATGCGCATACAATATCAGATTGAAGTCAGAAAAATGGAAATCCTACGTCTACTTTTTAGATACAAAGTCTATAAAACAAAAGAATTGCGTTAAATATTGTTTTCTAAAATTTGCATAGGACCGACTAACTGGTTACATTTTAAGGAAAATAGTTACACCACCAAGCTTGTTCAAAAATGTTGTATATTTGAAATAATATAAAATAAAGTATTCGTATTCTGAGTCAATTTAATAAACCCACATGAAATCCATAACTGTTAAATTAGAATTATACACTTATCAAATATACGAAACATTTTCTCTTAAAAAAATGTATAAATTAAAAACATAAAAAATCCTCTAAAATAAACCTATATTAAAAATAAAATAAATAGGGCAACTAATATCACAGCAGCTTTATTTATGGGTTTTAAAAATTAATTACAATGTTGACACCTTTTCACGAAATATTGAGAGGAATATACATCGGATATATGTCAGATGTTAACATGGGCTATTAAAGAATATCTCAATATTACTTTGAAATAATAAACCCTCATTCTATTATGAAACTTTCAAATCATAATCTACTACCAGATAAATTATAATTAAAACATTCGACACACCAATTCACTACTCAATAATATAAATATCTAATTGGGCTGCATCAAATTTAAGAGCATCAGAATTCGACATGAATATTTATGAATTCTTTATGATATCACTATTTCTGTTAGGAAAGCAAGATTTTTAGTTATAAAGGATTCAAGCAACTAAGTAGCCATTAATACGCAAATTTGCGTAGAGCTAATTTTTATTCTATTACGATTGCGTAACACCTAATAAAATAAATGAAAGACGAAACCTATAAATATTTTTCGAATTTCTGAACATCAACGCAATACTAGAAATTGTGGCGTTGACCAAAGAAAAAAAATCGAACCAGAATCTTGCTGATCTACATATGCTAGTTCTATAAAAGTTCGACACCTCAATTTTGAAAAAACTGAGATAAAAGAGTAATCTACACGCATGCCTACTAATTAATGGATGCTTTGCCATTTGAATGCTCTGCAATACTCATGCATGGCCCCATCTAATAAGAAAACTGGGGTGCTACTTTTTTATTCTCAAATGAGCTGCACAAGAAAATTAAAATTACATATATTTTATTTTAATTCCTCTTTAAATGTCTTATTTTGAGTGTCTGACAGAAATTCGTATAAATACGGTGTAAATTGATTTTGAAAAATGGGAAAAATTATATGTTCATACTATTTTATGTTTAAGGGTTTGCTCGACTCTGAAATATCATAAAAACCCTAGATTCATAAGAACCATTTAATCCAATATTAAAGGGCTTCTTTCCATCCTCTTTTGTCAGAATTGCTTATTTAGAGATCTTAATAAGAAATAGATTTTAACGTTTTTTATAATTCTGTAAAAAATGCGCCAAGGTTCACTTACAGAAGAGTATTCACAATGAAATTTCAGAAAAGCACCAATTTTGACAAATCATATCAAATCATTTTATTATTTTTTTACCATTGATTTATTGACGCACATATTCGGAAATTTTCAAACAAGATAATTGCAAAAAACATTAATAATATAAATTTAACCATGAGATTAACGTTGCAGTAAACACCGAAGGGATGTTAGGCAATGTTTAAGAAATTATATCTCTCAGACAAAAAAAGTCAAGTACTAGTTTAGGTAAATCCCTCTCTTCTCCGGTAATAAACTGATTTCTATTTTATGAACGCATATATAGCAGATAGCAATCAACGACTACTTAGGCACAGTAAACAAAACTAAAAAAAAACGAAAAAAATTATTCGGATTCATTCGACTTCAAAAAAAAGAAAAAACTAAACTATGACTTATTAATTTATCCATTTTTACTTCCATTCCAATAAAAATTTATTCTTGGTTTAGATGTATGATAAAATTTATCATTGGAAGATTTATGTTTAGCTTCTTTTACTTTTTGCAATTTATTTCAAATAAACTGAATATTTGATTACTTTATCAGGCCTGATTTAATAATGAGCTCGTAAAAAAACATTATTTTTTTTTTTGCGACCTAAACATTTCTGTATCTTTATGTATAATTCATAATTATAAATACGTTGTACAGGGATCACTCATACCATAAGCTGGAAAACGATATTCCGAAATTTAACAACGATATGTCTCTAAATGAATAATAAATCCATATATTTCCTCTAAGACACCAATCTCGACAATACCGCATCGCCTCCCAAGCACTAAGTACCAAATTTCTTTAAACCTCATATTTAGTAGAAAAAGCTACGTGAATACCCAGAATATAGTACCCTATGATATAAAAGGATACAAACATCAGCCTGTTGGGTAGATGTGCCCCTACAAAAATTATTAATATCCCAGTCATAAATTACTTGTAATTGCCACAATGCCGACATAATGAAGACTCTGAATACATATATTAGTATTAAAAAGTATTTGAACATGATTAGCTGCATCCCCATTAACACAAGGGACTAGGATTTAACCATCGTTTTAGCTTATGGCCTAGCGCTATACCAGCTTCTATAAGTACCTCTTATAGTCATTATATTGACTTTTGCTTCTATAATATCCTTTCATTCCTTAAATTCAGACGCATACGTATCCATCGATCCTTCTTTACCGTTGGACTAACCAGATGCCCGGCCAGAAATATTCCCAACCTTATACCAGTCAATTCGCACAATATATCGCATATGCACATGCCTAACCATGAATATAATATACAGTCATACCTTTATCCTTCTTAGATGTGGCCATCTCCATTCCCCCAGTGCACGCTTTTTAAATAAACTAGCCTGCTTCCAGGGGACTGGAATATAGATGACAAAAGCCTTTTATTGGTTTTTCCATTTATTATTTTCAAGCTTCATTTTTCATATAACGAATAGCAACCCTTTCTAACAAATATTTTAATGCCTAAGATTTAGTTCGATGGCTCATAGTGGCTAGTATATCTTGTTCTAACCGATGAAATTGACATTTCCAAATCTATTTGAAACTAAACTTTTAAAGGAAATATTAATTTTTTCCTAAATTTATTCTTCTGGACATATTTCGCTTTACAAAAATATATATTAATTAAAAACGTGTAGATATTTCTAAACCTTTGAAGCTAAAATATTCAATAGATCGTATATTATCGCTTCAATGCATATTCCTTTTTACACCTGGGATATGCATAATTATTTTAATATCTTTTTTACGTTAATCTGAATCTATAATTTTTTAGTATGAGCGTACGAAAGATTCTTTATACGCCTTATTTAATTTGTTTGTTTCAAAAATTATTCCAGGAGATAAAATTCATATCCCACATTGTTCCTATTTTAAAAATATTTAATTATATTTTCGTATTCTTTTACATTTTTAGTTGTGAATGCGCGTAAAATATTTACTGAAAGAATTCATAGATATTTATTAATATAATCCTGAATCCGATAATGAATGATAAAATTTTTCTAACGAGATGTATATGAAGGCCCGCTAGTCTATACCATTGTGGTACGGCGCACCTAAAAAAAAGAGGTTTGGCGTAGAGGTTGGGGTGAGTAAGTGAGAGCCTTATTCTATCGCTCATCTTGGAAGCGGTGTCTTCCTGGTAACGGCATATGCCGAATGTGTGGCCGAGAAGCCCACCCTCGAAAAAGACTAATAAGGTTTTACACATCCAGCCCGGGATAAAAAAATGTAATTTGGCGGGATTTTAAGTGTATGTAAAGCGTTGACTGAGTAGCTGTTATTTTTAAGCATTATCGACATGAACTCGGATGTTAAATCAACTGGAGGATCATAAAATTCCTCTCGTAGGAGACCAACCTCAGTTTAATATCTCTAACTCCAGATAAAAATGATAAAGTTGATTTCCGAAATATTGTGTTGGTTTATGTTTAAATTATAATTACATAGCAGTTGTACGCGTGATTTAGTATGTTTGAAAATTATTAAACAAAATAAACTACGATATAATATGTTAATGATTCAAATCCCAACAAACTGCCACCCCCATAACTTAATTGTTCCTTAAAGCGAATTATCATAAATCAGCCGATAATAGCCAATTAGAAAAAAATTAACCCATCAACGGAGAAACGTAAACTGTCCCCTATATAAACGCACCAACGACTATAATTATATTATTATTTTGAGTATTCTTGGCACGTTTAATTTTTTTTTTATTTGCTTACTATACCCTATTATCTACACGTTCTTAAATCATACTTTTTTTTACTTTCTTAATTTACCTACAAAATTTTAAGAAAAATAATATGCAGTTCCGACCATAGATTTACCGATCTTTTCCGAATAATTCGAATGATCATTCCAACAAATTAGTATAATAGTAGAAAAATGCCACACAAATAATCAACTCTAGCATAATTTTCTACCTATATTATTATAATATGGCATTCGTATAGAATCGCAAACTAAACGAAGCCAACCTGAAAATTCTTTTTTTAAATAAAAATAGTTAAAGGTCGTTTGTAAATTACGTGACACTTTACTTTAGAAGACAGGAGTAAAGGATTTTATTCCGGAATGCTACAATGAGGAAGGAAGGGTCGTAAAAAAATTGGAATTTGGTGTGCCTCGTAATTTACGAATGACCCCTTATCTTTTTCAAATAATTTGCTGCAAGGAGTGGTTTCTAAATTCCGCAGCTCTTAAGTGAATGGAAAGGAGGCGGCCGAAAAATTAAAATTGAGGTTAACTTAATTTATGAACGACTCTTAATACACTAGGTGGTTTTTGCCCGCGGTCGCGGCCCGTCTTAATTTAAGTTCCACTTGATTGATTTTTTTTTGACTTGGGTCGCTTCGCTCCTCGTCATATAATATCAAGAGAAGAATTATTGGAAGTTTTTGTGATTTGATCATGGTTCACCCAATAAAAAGAACTTGTGAAGATCGGAGATATAGAAGGTAGCCATGACTCGTAGTAATCAGAGAGAAAAAAAAATTAATT
>SGJC01000472.1:0-16245 GCA_009887335.1 Henneguya salminicola
TTTCAACTTTATTGATTAGCGTTTGAAAATCAGCAAGGCTCGATTAAAAGTAAGTACACAAAAAATATGTTATTCGACAACTATTTTTGAGGTTAAACCCAAATTTATTTGACGAAACAGTTCTATCTATAAGTAATTCTATAAAAATATAATTGCTACTGCCTTTTCAGGGGCTATTTTTTGCATTGGATCTGATAAAATCCCCATTAAATGTTTGGAATCTCTAAATATTTTTGACCTTCCAATTTTGTAAAATTCGAATAATTATTAAAATTTGATTTGCACAATTACGCTTATTATGCTATTGAGTTGGTGCATATTTATCAGGCATTTATTAGGCGGGGTTTTTGTTAATAGAAATGGCTGTTTTTTTTATTTTTATGTTATAAAAATACATGACGAAAATCATACTCATATTATGCTTTACCACTTCGAAAAATAGATGGAAAGTAGCGCAGTCATTTCGCGATCTCAACGAACTCTTTGGCGAAAGAACAATCGGCAAAAGTCAATGCAGAGAATAGTTTACCCGTTTCAAATCTGGAGACAGTAACTTGGAGGATAAGTCAGGAAAGGTCGACCATCGGATTTATATAACCAGGCACTTTTGGCAGTTGTGCAAGAGGACGAAAGCTTAACAACTTAAAGGTTGGCCGAAGACTTCAATTTAGACCGCTCAACCATCGTTCGTCGTCTCAAAAAGCAATGAAAGGTATGGAAAATGGCTGAATGGGTCTTTTGCGAACTCACCAACAACAATAAAGCCGAACGTATCCGAATTCTTACTCATTTTCTGTAACGAAACGAACAAGCTCCAGTTCTAAAGAATCTTGTCAGTGCGGATGAATCATGGCTTCTCTTGAAAAACGTAAAAAGACAGAAGGTCTGCGTTTTTCCAGGAGTTTCCCCCAAAAAAATACTAAAAAACATGCGCTGTAAAAAGGAAATGTCGCGTTTTTAATGGGAGAGAAGTGGAATAATCTCAAATTTGATTTATTATTTGTGGAATAACGAGGATGAGCGTCAACAGTGGCGGATTCCAGTCAAAATGGCAAGCGGCAATTCGACATCAGCGATATCTTTCTGGCTCAATTTGATCGCTTTAACGCGGCAATCGAAAGAAAAAGGCTGAGCAATAAGAACCATATCCTCTCCCACAACGATAATGCGCGCCACATGTTGAGTATCGTGTTGTCGAATGTATCGCCAATGAGTTCCTGGAACTGCTCCCTCCCACATCCGCCATATTCTCCCACAAAAGTGCCTACTGACTTTCATGTCAATCGATCGCTAAAAAATTTGCAGCTAAACAAAGTTTATGACGATTTGGACAACTTACTGGCCGATCTTAAAGCATGAATTGCCTCCAAGAACCGTGACTGTTCTTGCTCATGGAATTGACCGCCTTCAAAGCAAATGGGAAGCAGTTATTGAATTAGATAGTGACTACTCTCCAGAAAAGATCCTTTTAAAATGTTATTTTAGAATTTTTATATTTCTTTTTTCAAAATAAATATTGTTTAAAAAACGCCTAATAATTATCCACCAACCTAATAATAATGTAATTTTTTGACAAAAAATCGCAATTTAAAAAGGAAAAAAATTAAGATGTAAAACGTTAAATGTAATTTTTGAATATTTTTCATTAATTTACCTATTCTTAATTTAACTCGGTATTGCTCGCCTCCACGAGTCGATTTGAAGTCTATTTTATTCTTATGTTTTGATATTTATTGTTGTGGAAATCCCTTATGCGAACAAACAATAGATGCCGAGAGTAATAAATTTGAATGTCGATGTGGTATACTATATATATATTCCTTCCTATGCGTATCCGAAACCGCGCAAACTAATTTACGTAAAAAAATAAAATGAAGTTCAAAAACCTCATTAACTTCAGCAGAATGTATTCGTTGATGCTTGATAAATTCACATTTTCATAATAATTCAGAAAATCTTGAGTCCCCAGTTTTTTTTCCAATTTCTAATTCTGAAAATATTAATCAATTTCTTGAAGATGCAATTTAATTATAGAGTTTGTTCGTTCTTCATCGTATTTAAAATTCGCACCTGAGGGAGTTCTAATATACACATTAACCGAATTGCATTTTTTTCTAGTTTTACAGTATAAACGTTAGACTAGTTTCCATGTAAAGATAAATCGTAGTGGTTTTATATTTCCGAAAATATTTACCACAAATATGAAATGGCTGCAATCCAATTTTATTAATCGAAATATCAGTCAAATTAGATTGTTTATAATTTAAACTACTTAGCCTTTTGCCTTTAAAAATTTCATCATGAAATCTATCTACTTTTAAAATATACTAGAAGCTTTATATATTCAGTTCAAACTTGTTTACAAATCGCTGGAAATAGTTTTAAAAGTTAGAGCATTTTCTTTTATTAAATTTATAACTTTTACAGAAATTATCCTTACTTTGTGCAATTCGTACCTCATTAGAAATTAGTAGTTTTCTTTTTGTAGGAAAAAATGTGTTAGTATCATGTTGGTATTTGCAATGTTTTTTCCTCTTGAAACAACACAATAATTAAGACCTGTAATGGCTGCTGCCTTATCTAAAAAGAGTTTTGATGTTTTAAATCATTTGAAGAGAAAAATGAATTTACTTTCATTTATTGCATCAGTTTCTAATTCTAGGCAAAATATAAAATATCATCGTTTATGGTCAATAAAAAAAGAATATTCCAATCAGATATATTTTCTTTGTATTGTCGATGGATTACCCTGTTTTTAGTGTAAACCATGGTCAATTTCTAGGATTTTAAATTAACTCCTCTTGAAAATTGTCAGCAATCAGTGTAGTTCTATAAGAGATGCCATCATTTGACAGATTTTTATTACATTTCGATTTTCATAAAAGTTATTCGAAAATATTAATTATGCACGTTTTTAATAAAGTTGTTTGCCATAAACGGCTTTTTCGATTTGATAATATGCAAAGCTGATATAAAAAAAAGCTTCAATTTGTGATTTATTTCAAACATTTTTTTTATTTATAAAGGACTTTTGTTTTATCAGTTCATCCCTTTTTCTTATGAAATTTTTTTGCTATTTTTTATATGCAATCCTTATTTATTTGGTTTCAATATTAATTTAAGAGGACATCACCGTATACCACTAACTCATTTGTTTGGGTTTTAATAGGGATTTATGTGGGTAACAATCCGAATTTAATACAGCTTGAACCCCAATTTCTGACTTTAGTTTTTCGATGTTTCCTAAATATGCGAATAGTGTTATCTATTTCGTATAAGTTTGCTCTATCCGTGACGCTCTTAACGCTTTCCCGTTTTTTCGGGTTAATTGGTGTATTTGGATTTATAAATATAAATAATGCTGCATTTTCGTATATTTAAGGGCTTGAAAGATTAATTTTTTGTATCGGAGTGAATTTTTAAAATCTTACTGGTCTCTTTTAATGGGATCTTCATAAGTTCGCACCCCATCTTACGTCGAGTGTCAAGCTGGCATCACTACCAAGATCAGCGGTAGTGTAGGACTATCATCCAAAAAATATCACACCTAACTTCTTCTCTCGTAGGATGGATTGCTAAGTGGGGCATTGCCTTGCAGATAATAAAATATTTAAAAAAAAACTATAACTTTCGTAGTTATTTAAAATCAAAGTACAATAAATTTACTTAAAATTTTCTACATTAAGTAATATTTTTAATCGTATTTTTCTTATTCCAAATTTTAGTTTTTTTGTACTTTCAGGCAGAAAATTTGTATATTGTTTTGATATAATGTACGAATTATTGCAAATGAATAAAATATGAAAATAATTAAAAAGCAAGAATAATCTGAGGTTTATTTTGTTCGAACAAATATTTTGAAAAGTAGAGTTTTAATGTAAATAGCACAAAATAAGGAATGTAAAGCTCAACTCATACTCTCCCCAAAAATAATTTCGCCCACGCTATACTCTTAGAACCAATAGACCTTTAGCATAAAGATTCCGCTTTATTAATTGCAAAGAACTAGCCTTTGAAAGATAGTAATAATAAGAATTTAACTTACCGCCCTCAAGCTTAATGTACGGAGGTCTATACTCCTACCTGGATAAGATAATTCCAAAATTTTGTTAATCCTATTCTAATAAAAGCATCGAATCTTGTAATCTGTTCGTAATCATATTAATACCCTCCAGTATTCTCAGTTTAGAATCAGAGATTTATAGATCAAGACAAAAAATAATTAACTATGGACAAAAACAAGTAACCACGATAGATATGTTACACTGTAGAAAATGATTTTTTATTAAAGAATGGGTCCATAGGTATTATCTTCTTCAAAAAATAAGCTTTCCTACCATCCTAAAAATTTTTTTTACATCCAATTCTTACAGATTTTCTTTTAGCTAGAACCATACCTACCCCGATCGGAACACTTTAAGTTTCATTAATACCATAAATGGAGCAACTGGAAGCGCGATGAAAAAATATTGTGGATTAAGTTATCAATGACCGGAATTAATCTCTAAAGATCATATCCCACTAGAATTTTTTATTGATATTAATAGAAAGTATACTACTTTAATTTTGAGAATTTTCTTGTTCTTGTTTGACTTTATATTTTGTATATGTTCGCCAGCTTTGCTGTTCACAGAGAATATTGAAGAATTTAAAGTCAAATGAAATAAATTATATTGCAAGTTTGACAATAATATTTTTTATTCGAAACTAAAGATAATAGTACCCTCACTGCATGTAGGTGTAATATGGTGGCGTAGGCGTTTCTTCGTTGACATCTTTTAAAATTTTCATTTTATGTTTATTTGGTATTTCTCCCTTTTCACAAAAACAGGATTTCTTCATCCATGGCAGGACCTCGGTTTGTCTCTGCTTCCCGATGAAATATAACCATTTATTTTACAGATGAGACCTGGTCTATCGTTTAAAATAGGATACACAGTAGAGTATATTACTTATTTGATTCCCAGGCAATTGCGCAAATGCTTTATTTTGATAAAAAAGGCGTAATTTAAAATAAAAATGGTCTTAAATAAATGATAAGGATTAATTTATTATTTTTACTACCTCACTGCAACATAAAAACCAGAAGGGATTTTTAACCCAGTATTTTATGTTTAAAAGTACTAAAATTTAGATTTTTAAAATATAATAAAAAATGAAAAAAATTTTTTGTAATTTGATATAATTTTTTATTTTATTTTAATTAATTCAACTGTAAAGGTTTTGGTGTGAACGGTTGAGACACTACGTTCGGGAACGCATCTCAAAAAATAACCCTCAGATTTTGATGGAGAGAAATGGAAAAATAATGGGCAAACTAAATCCCTTTAATATCTTTTTATTTTTCGAATATATATATTTTAGAGCTGGCTTCATTTTGAACGGCGACTGAACGATACTTGAGACAAAAACCCTATTTTGGTGTCATACTACTGCCACAGTATGTTTGGTCAGTTTCTTATTTAGTTGGAGTCTAAGGCACTGCTCCCTTTAAATGATCAGAATCTAGGTAAGAAAAAAATGGGATTGAGCCTAAGAATGATAAAACATCATGAAGAATATTATTATATTTAAAAAAGTTAGCATAAAAAGGAAAAATAAATATGTGCGCAATTGCTATTTTGCGGAATATTCGCTGCATGTATTTATTTCATACTTAATTTGTTTTAAAAGTTTCTAATTTTTTTTTTTGCTCGTCAAGGATCTATTCATCGCGTAGGACTTAAAAAAATGATAATTTAGAATCGTGATAAATAAATGTTTAACCTCTGTTGTCCTTATCTTGAGTATACTAAATATTCTCGTATTTCCAAATGTAAATCCCAAAAGATAATTTTCTTGATATAAAATTGTTCTTGTTACAATGGTCACATGTTTTAGTGAAATTATACAAGCCATGTTTTTATCAAGAAGGATTGTCTAAACTGGGCATGTTAAAGTTGATAACACACAAGTTTGTCTTATTTTTCCATTGTAAGAGAAGAGGGGGAGGGGGTGGTGGGACTTTTATTTAAAAATATATTATCTGCTTTATGAGAAGGATGATACTGATAACCAATATGATTTTGTTCGTTTTTCTTATAACACGTGTTCATATATTATTTTCAAAAAATCGACTCCTTAATGAAATTTTTTTTAAAATGAACAACAAATAAAATATACATGGACCTTTTAAATTATTTAGTTAATAAAAATAATAAAAAAATTATTTATACAACAACGTTAAATATTATATTTGTACTTACTGTGGCAGCATGTAATTGCAAATTGACAGCAATTACTAAAAATATAAAACATAATAGGTAATTACCGGTTAAATTCGGCTTTTTTAGTTTTTATTTGCATAAATCGTTGTGTAAATTTTTCAATTTTGGTATCGATAAACCTAAACTTGCAGAATTGAATTAAATAGAATTCAGAGATAAAATGAAAAGCAAAAAATACAAATAATATATGTTTGAAGGGTTAGTATGTGAAATTTAATGTAAAAAAATCTGATATAAACATTTTCGGTTCGAAACTTTGGCAGTGAATTCGAAATATGGATGAATGATAAAACTTGAAAGTCGATCGATTGATCCATTTCGATCAACAGTTAGGTTGTTGTTTGAAATTCAAAAATAGAAAGGCAATTCGCCATTTTTATATATGCGCATGTCTAAAAACCCGTCCCCTCGATATAAGGAATTTTAATATTTCAACAAAAAAAGATTAAATATCACATTTTTAAGTACTTTTATTTCATTTTAGAATGATTAAAAAAATTAACTTCAATAGTATGCTCAAAAGCATTTGCTGTAATAAAATTTACACAAATTTCCAGAGGGTATTTGCACAATTAAAGTTGATCTATAGATTAAATCATGTACCCTTTTTTTAAAAGAAAAGGAGCATTAAAATAATATTCTCAAAGTTATAGAAGGAACGGCTCGGAAAAAAATATTTTTTAATAATTCACTTATTATTTGTTTATTAAAATTAATAAATGGATGCCTTTTATCTTAAATGAAAAGAAAATAGTTTAAGTCTTGTTTTCTATTATTCTCTTTTGAAGGGGATCATTCTTGGAAATACTAAAATTAAATAATTAAATTTTTGGTTGTTTATCCCAAACGTCTCAGTTTATTATTTAATCACTTTATTTTCAACGATAATTAATATAACATTGCTTTAGGTGAGAAATATATCAGACAATGATGCACGCAAAATCATGTCTTGTCTGCGAAATTCCATTCACAACAGATTATATTAATTTACTTATTCTAAATAAAAAAAAGGTTCAACATTATTTATTAACAATATTACTTTTATATTTACACTAAAAGATTTGGGTGTGTTTTAAGCAATTAACACCTAAATAAATTCCTAGGCGGTGCAATACGCGCAAGTCACATATTTATCTATGGTAACTGTCTTTATTTTTTAATGTTTAAGACTGAAACTTTGTCTGACGAACAAATAGCAGAATTTAAAGAAGCTTTTAATCTTTTCGACAAGGATAGTGACGGAGCTATTACAACTGAGGAATTAGGGAGTGTAATGAAAATGTTAGGTCAAACTCCTACAGAATCTGAACTACGGGACATGATAAATGAGGTTGATATGGATAAAAATGGATCCATTGATTTTGAAGAGTTTCTTATAATGATGACCAGAAAAATGTCCAAAGGAGATACAGATTCAGAGCTATTTATGACTTTTAATGTATTCGATAAAAATGGAGATGGAAAAATTACAAAAGACGAACTTAAATTGGTATTAAATCAACTTGGTGAAAAACTATGCGACGAAGAGCTTACTGAAATGATCAGAGAAGCTGATACTGATGGGGATGGTAATGTAGATTTCAAAGAGTTTTGCCGAATGATGGGATCCAAATAAATTAACTTTATTTTATTAACAATTGCTCTTTTGATACACATTCGAAAATCTCGATCGTTTTTTACGTATCAATTTAGATCTCCTTATAAGTTGATTCTCTCCCCAGTCCCCTTATCAAAAATAGAATTTTTTATGAAACTGTTTTTACTAAAATCATACAGCTGCACATTTGTTTCTTGCGTTATCTTTTTAATGATTAATAGGGCAATTCAGTTTTTTTTTTTTATAATTTTCGAATCAATCAATTTTTTAACTTTGAAGTTTCAACAGCGCGACTATTCCAGAAAGAATCTTATGTTCTCGCAGTGTGTGTATTGTGTACTTAAACGCGATTAAAGATAATAAAAAAAGGCAGAATCAGATGAAATTTATCAATTATTCTTCAATGACTTCTTGATGATACTCTCTTTTCTGCTTTTATAACTCCACATCTCGCAGACAGTTTCCAAAGGAAAAAAGGGATATTTGTGAAGAAGATATATAATATTGTTTAATTTTAAATATAATGATCAAAGAGTTTACATCCATTTTTTAAATGTTCTAAAAACGTTTTGTAAAAAAGGTGCAGCTTATTGGTTACTCTAGTTATCACATTCAATTTGTAAGTAACAACTCGATTTGATTATTTAAAAATTTTGCAAGTCACAGTATATAAAATTTTTAGCATAATCGAACTATTTTTCTAAAAATAATTCGTGAATTATTAATTATATATCCGATTCTCTTTTAATGAGGGGGATCTGTAACGAAAAAGTCCACATAAAAAAGAATTGAGTGTGTTTGATAATGTGAACGAGCGGTAGTTTGCAAATAGATACTCAGGTTCAAGAGAATTCAATCTTTTTTGCATTGAATTTGAAATATTATATATTGTTGAGGGAAAGGCTTTGCATCTATATAAATAGTCTAAGTTATGTTGAATTAAATATAATTTTTCTAATCGAAAATAATCGTTTCTCAAACCGCCTTAATTACAGAACAAATAATAATTAAATATTGTGTTGTTAATTATGAATATAATTCACATTATCCTTATAGAATAAGCACCTACTGTAAAAAAATAACGAGTATTAACGTTTAAAATTAAATTTCCAAAATTTGAAAATTTAAATTTATATCATTGGCAATGGTATATTAGGGCTAGAACTCCCCGAAACGTGCCATAATACGACTTTTTATTTTTGTATTTGCATTAAATACGTTAACTTATCTTATGCTAATTGAAAAGCTGTTGCATTTTATTAATTTGTCTAAACCATAAATGAGTACGCAACATCTTTAATTATAGACATACACACACTAATTGTAACTAAAATAAAAAAAAATCAATTTAGTTTAGATTATCAGTATTTCGTAGAGTATCACTGAATCAAAGCTATAAATCTTTTTTTTTATTTTCGCCGGTTGAATTCGGCAAGTAAATTGGTCTGTTTCTTAGTGATATTTGGTTCTTTAAGGATATTTTAACCGTCTTCAATAATGTTTGTGCAGGCCTCTAATTGCGATTCTTCAATATTTTCTGAATGGTTTACAACCAGGAGAGAGTATTAGGTATTCGTGTTACTGTAGCTCCTATGGCTATTTTTAATATTTTTTTTTATCGGACGAACAGGGGTACGTATGATTCTCAACAATGCAATTTCTGTTTCGTTAAAAACTTCCACTCCAACACAATTTTCGTTCTGAGGTTCTTTTGACTCATCTGAGTATCATGACTCTATATACGTATTGACTTCTATAGTACTTCCCCTTATCAAAGCTTTATTTCATTTATTTCCACAAATACCATTTCGCCGACGATTACCAAAACGGTACAATATTAATCGATGCGAGCTACTAACGCAAATGTAGGATAGTTGTTGTTCCGGTGGCATTGATAAGAATAATGATAACTTATATTTTACCCATTTTTTTCGCATAACCAGTCAAAAGTAGGCTACTTTTATAAAATCATTGATTTGCAGATTCAGTTTTAATAAAAGTACGCTTGAAGCTTGAATGTTCATTACTATTACATTTCCAGATTCTTCTATTAACTTTAGGTGGAGAGTATCATCATCAAACGCCATAGTTCGTAAGATCCGTTTCTATATTGTTCCAACAAAGGAAATTTATCGATTTACCTCCATTAATACAAATAATTGAAATATCTGATTGAGCGATTAGTATTTCTAGCGCGCAAACGCGAGGGGAATGACAGGGCACAGACTATGGATGAGGATTGGGGGTTTTAAAACTAAATGTAGTATTAGTACATAATTGATGTGGTCCTATTTTCCGAAGGGTGACTAAAAAGGCCAAATTGGCAAAAACCTAAAATGGTGTAAGAATTAATTCACGCGCGAATTTAATATTTTTATATAATTTAAAGTAATGAAAACTATTTTTGTAATTTATGTTTATAATTTTTGAATTCATTAACAACGGGCGAGTGAATATACACAAATTATTCTTATATCTGATTTTCGATCTGTTTTGTCTAATTTCTAGACAACGCTGGTCATAGAATTCGAATTCGTTTCTGATAACTTTCACAAACATACTGATATTTGGATGGGCATTTATAAAGTGATCATTCATCCGTCTTTTGTATCGTTCGAATGAATTGTTGGTTCTTCCTATGGTATCTTCATTTGTTGTTATATCACCATTATTCCACAAAGAAGGCTTGAACCGATTAATCGATGTTGACTGAAAATATTTCCAGAATTGTTCTAAATTTAAGTCGTTACTGGTAAGAGACTAAATAAAATTAATTGCAAAATCCATTTAATTGATTGATACAAGCGTTTTTTGTTTTGTACTCGGCCTGGATGTCTAAAACCTTACTGGTCTCTTTCGAGAGGGGCTTCACGGTCCTCCAGTCTGCCCATGCAGGTGCCAAGTAGTCACCACTGATATGATTAAGCGGTAGTGTGGGGGTCTCCCCCACTAAACCTCACACCCGACCTCTTCCCTCTAGGGGCGCCGTACCACAAGGGCATTGGCTCGCGGGGTACAAGCGTGAAAAATTCTATTTTTTCCAGTATTATTTTAACATCCTGATTTGAAATTTTGAATTTCGGCAATTTGTTATTTATGGCCTGTTCGAAGTGGAAATAGCAACCAACAATTCTACTTTCTGGAAAGTCGTGATTGATTGCGCGTATCATCCCCAATTCAAAACCCAAGGTTATATATTTTGACATTCAATTAAATTCCATTAAAAAAACGAGTTCATGCAAAACAACTGAATATAAATATTCCTTTTTCGATGTTATGAGAGCATATACACAAGGGGCATTCCGCTCGGTTCCAACATCATGCATTGTGCAAAAGGTGATGCTGCTGATGTGAAGGTGGCATCTATGTGCGTGCGTATTTTATCGCATCATGCATAAAGATTCATTTGTAGCCCAAATCATCCCATGCGATGTTCTCCATGTATTTCCCCTTCCTAGAATCTTCTTAGAAATGGTTGATTCATTTCGTTTGTCTCTTAATGGAGGTTTTTGAACGATTTGAATCGAATCCAAATTAAGTATATTTCTAATTTCACGGATCTTAAAGTATACTGAACTCTTTGATGGAATTATATATGCAATATCCTTAAACATTTCCTTTAAACTTGAGAGTAATTCTTGATAAATCGTATTGCGGTATTTGTAACATGCTCAATTTTCTTTCAATGAAATCCTTAGTATATTTTTCTGGAGTGAGTATGGGTGTTTCGATTTTCTTTGAAATTATGACTTTTTTTTGACAGGTATGTGTGCCTTCTTCAGTCTCTTGTTCTCCATCAATGATAACTCTCGCCAAACATTTATATGAGCGGCTCTTCGAGCATCGATAATGTTTTGTGGATGCATTTTGAGAAATTTTGTGGTATTAAAACCCACCATTTTCAATCGTGTTAACCATTCTAAAATACGCACGCGGGTGGCGTTTAGTTAAAATCTTTATATTTAAAAAAACGGGAAAAAACAATTATTAATAATATATTCGAGTGAATTTAAAGGTGAAAATTTATTAATTAATGAATCAGGCATGCGCGTATAAATTAGGCCGTTTTAGGTTTTAGGCCACCCAAACATATTACCCTATTTTCATTTTATCCTTACAAAAATACAGGGGTGTTTTATTCATATTTTTAATTTGAAATATAAGTAAACATAATCAAAATTGTGTTATTAACACATTTCCACTTGTTTTTTTTTGTTGAGGTCGTGCCCAGAAATAACTTTAACTGACTGGAAAAAATTGCATAATATTTTATCGGTCATAGCCGTCACTTTCGGCAATGTGTTAAATAACTTCTAGTGATTACACCCAAATAAGTTGCTATTTTTTTTGTTAAATAATTAACTAATTCCTGAAATTTTTTAATTTTATTGTACCCTGGGCATTATTAAAAAAATGTTTGGCCTATAATTGACCAGCTAATTTTTAAAATAAAGTATATCGTAAAGGTGTTGTTTAAAAGGAAATGGAAATATGGGATGCGCCGCGCACGCGCACCGGTAATAACTTAATGACTTTTAATTCTGTATTTTTTAACTGTAAAACTATTTAAATTGAGCCACTTGAAATTAAAAGATATTCAATGAAAATAAAAGGTCATGTAATATAACTTAGTTCAGAATTTTAATCCCTTACCGATCAATTAAAGCGTATATATTTTCTAAATTAATAAATAGATGCTACGAGATTACTCGCAATGTTTCGCTATACTAATTTTAAGTAATGACAATGGTTTTTTTGTAAATTTCTTATTATTAGCATGAATCTATCACACAAGACCAAGAACGACAATATAAAGAGGCATTCAATGTTTTCGACAAAGATGGAGATGGAAGTATATCATCTAAAAAGCTTGGAACGGTTATGAGAAGTATTGGTGTGAATCCGACTGAGGTAGAGTTGCAGGATATGATTAATGCTGCAGACTCGAGTGGTACATTTTTATATATTCAATAAAAGGCTCTGGTTTGATCAATTTTGAACAATTTAAATCAATGGTTGGAAAAAAGATTTTAAGTAGCAATGTGGAAGAAGAAGTTCGAGAAGCTTTCAAAGTTTTCGATAAAAATGGTACAGGATTCATTAATTCTGGCGAATTTTGTCATTTCTTAACCTCTCTTGGAGATAAATTAGCGGACGACGAAGCAGACGCATTAATAAGATGTTTAGACCCTCGAAATAGTGGCGAAGTTGATTTTTTTTCTTATTCTAGATCAATATCGATGACGCAATGCGCGCACTTTTTAAAAATAAGTAGTATTTGCCTTACACAAATAGTTCTTTATTGAATATTAGTCTCAATTATCTTAAAACAAGTGAATTTATTCCACCATCCCATCTATTATATAGTCGGGCAGACCAAATTCAATTTTATCAACCCCATTTTTCAAAAAAAAAATGAATGTTGTGGTGACGTGCAGCTATTGCATTGATTACAGACACAGTGGCGAGCAGGGGATTTCCCCAAAGGTGCAAAAGATTTGACGTCAAGCACATGCGGCTTTTCGCAAAAATACTTTAAAAAACAATACACATTCTTAATTAAATAAATACATGTTTTTTCTCACTTCCACTCTCTTGTAAGAAAAAATTTCCAAAATGTGTATTTAAGAAACCACCTAGAATAGCTTTACGAGGTTCCTTAATTCTTCTGAATTCTGGGCACGTGTTTGAACGTCGATACATATTCTTTATGACCCAAAACACTACTCGATCGGGTTTAATTGAGAAATATTAGGAGAGAGGAATAGAATTGAAGATCCTTTAACCCTTATAGTCGATCCAATCACAGTATAATGGTGAAAGGGTGCATTGCTCATTATAATTATTATCCTTTTGGGGATAATTCTTGAGATTAATTTCTGTTCACACTACTCAGCCATATATGATGCGTTAAATGCTCATAGTTGGAGTTTAACGCATGCGTCTATTCGAGGATATTGCACATATAACCCTTGCATTTCTTCCACTCTGAGTTTGGTACGGTTATATACGGCGTTTGCATAAAGAGGGAGTAACCATAATGCCAACTTGTGTGTAAATTGAATTTACTCGCGTAAAAACATGACAAAATCATAACCATGAGTAAAGAAAGCCTATTGCAATTAGTAAATATCCGCGCTTTAACATTTTCTGAATTTCGTCCTACTACAACGTGCTTAATTTTGTTACCCTTATATCCCATTGTTTAGTCTCGATTCGGATAATGGAAACCTGACAGGTTAGATAGTTGGACAAATTTTCGGTTATACCCACAGTGGTTATGCCCTTGTTAGACGTCAGAGAGATTTTAATTTCTCGTCTCTTCATTTGGGCACCTACATCTGGGTTAACCTAGAAATTTGAAAGCCAACGTTATAACTGATTTTTAGCTCAATCTGGTAGTAGTAAATATGACCGAGGTAGACGAATTAGCAGCTCGCATCCTCGTTATCGTATTTCTTGTCTCATTTTTGACGTGAGCAAGCGTCTTTCTAGGTTTTAGATTTATTTTTTTCTTAAATTATATGTACGATAATCAAGAATATATTCAAAATTATTATTAATGTTTACATCATTGTTTGAAATCCTATCGGTGAATGTTACCTGGCAGTAACCCGCCTGAGTTGCGCAAATTCGTTTGAACATTTTGCCAATATAATCTCATGTTATGTCAAATCGTTAGTTGCGACTGTAACATTAAAAATAATAATTTTAACACAAAATTAATTTTACGACAAACTCCCTGAGCTAAGAGTCAAATCCCCTGCTCGTTACTGTAAATAAAAAATTTTATAGAATGAACTGTATTTTTATGTTTTGTGTTCATGATACTTTCTTAAACAAGTTTTATATTTCCAAATCCCATAAATATTTGCCAAATGAAACTAGTGGCATTTTCAAAGAAAATATTGAGTGCCAAATTTTCAGCTATTTCGCAAATTATTCCTTTCCTAGTAATATGAGAAATAATTTCTTGTGATAACTAACATATGAAGTGGTTTATCGATAGCTATGGTATTTTAGTAAAAATGGGAGGACAGGAGTCGACGATATTTTTGAAACACCTAAAAAAAGTAAAATAAAATATACAATGCTACCTATTAAGGTGCTAAACACAATATTTTTTTCTGATAGATCTTCCTGAAAATTGGGACTCTAAAATCAACAGACCTACGACAGCAGAAGACCTCTTTGCTCTTCAACTGATAGGCGCGGTTTATAACATACCCCCTAAAATACGCGTTTAAAAATTAAAAAAATATTGATGCGATGTTTTACACGTTTTGAAAAATAGAATTTTTCTATGCTTTTTGAGAATAAAATAGACACCATAGCATATTTTGTAAGTATCCCTAAGATACCAGTAGTTCTATGTTTTCAGCCGAACAAAATTATTTTATATTATTATCTGAGACTATAAAGATTTTTTATAAGAATCCAATAACTTCAGGTAGTTTTTATGTACGATAGCTTTAAAAATTCGCATTCAGAATAATAAAATTTAAACCTTATCAGAATATCCTCTTGTTAAGAATTAAAAATATATCACCTCAATCTTTTTGGCATAAAGCGCATGATTTTCTCAAGGAAGGAATGATTGTCATATTGTAATGCTATTTCTTTAAAATTAGCTCATATTTCGAACTATATAAACCGATCAGAGCTCTAAGTGGGATATACATGAATATTCGTCAGTTCAGGCATTTTTTTTTAAATCTGCTCGCATGAGATAAAATATCAAAGTTTAAACATTAATTTCAATAAAATTTGATTATTTTAATTTTAAATAGTGTTTTCTTATCGGTGAACATCGGGGGTTCTCGTAAATAATAAAAGTTGGGACATTTTGTTCATTTTATCATAATAAAATAAAAAAGTATCTTATTTAAATTTGAAATTGATAAATTAATCAAAAACAATGGCTGGGGTTTAAATAACCGAATAATAAGTGTCAATTATATTTTTGCAAAGATTTACACGTATTTCAAAAAAAGCAACTTCCCTAAAATATTTTAATGGGGCTTCATTCAATTTTTTTCAAAAAGAGAATTATACCGTAGCAATGTCGGCAATCTCTGTGCTGCTAGCCTAGGGGTGCCGTCGATTGCTTATATAAAAGATCTGAAACATACTCACGGAGATAATAATAAAAACAGTAGGGAATGCCATTTTTAATGGAATTTATAAAATGATGATTTATGAAAAGAAATTTTGGATCAAATGTAGAATAGGACCCTCTAACATTTTGTACGAACATGCGCGCAACCCTCTGATGTTTTCAACGAAAAAATAGTGGGCGGGCCTATGGCGTTACTACAGTTACCACTAAAAAAAAACAACAAAAACGTTTGTCAATTTATAGTATCCATATCAACAACCGTT
>SGJC01000473.1:0-14201 GCA_009887335.1 Henneguya salminicola
TTTTGCATAAATATATGGAATCAATTTGCTAGAATTATAGAAAACGATCCTCTTACTAATATTGTTGTAGAAGGTGGCACAGAGGTTTTTCAACGTAAGGTTCTGCCTCTCATTCAAATATTCAAAAATTTTTGGAAATTTTGATAAAAAAGCAATTCTTAACAGATGTTAAAATTGACAGCATGCCGATGGGACCATAAAATGAGACGAACAAACAAATAGCTTTTTAAACCAGCGAATCAGAACATTAGCAGCAAAGTTTAAAGAAATGACATTTATTCACTTTTTGGAAAATATGGCTAATCTCATCTCCTTATAATATAAACATGATAAATTTTATTGGTAAAGCGGTATATTTTTTACGATTTGCCAATTTAAACCAAATTTACGAAGGCAAGTGAGAATCATAAATCAAAAACTGGTATGCTGGCGGCGTACATGAAGCGCATAAGAACTTTTAATTATAATTTTTTCATACTGTGGAAGTCAAGTTCGTAGATCTATAAATTTCAAAATATTTATTGTAAAATATATCCCATATTTTTAATATGGATTAAATAGTTCGACTTTTGTTCACTTTTGCCTGCTTTTTAAAGATTTTTTCCCACATTATTTTTATTTCCTATTTATTAAAATTTTTTTATTAGTTAATTCTAGAAACCTATATAAATGCATGAGATATATATGTTTTAGCAGAATTAGTATTTTTCGCGGAGTAAATTTGGCGGAATTTTTACCTAATCGTAGAATAGAGTAGCAATTGTGTGATATAAGACTCATTATCAAAAAAATAATAAATTATATATTTTAAAAAAAAAGTATCTGCCAATTTAAATATATTAAAAAATAATTTTTTAATGGCATAATTTTTAACTATTACGTTCAATATTTATTTTTGATACAGTTTGGTACATTTAACTACTGCCTTCACTCCTTATGCACATTATGTATTAAATTTAACATATGGATACTTTATGAGATAATAAAACTTCTTGATTTTGTTGAAAATTAAGATTTAAGAAAATTAAAACCAAGATAGTCAATACTACTACTCACGGTTATCGTATCCTCTGATGTTTAAAATTAAATTTTCTCTAATTTAGACAAGTATGCAAAGCAAAATTTATGGATTAATTTACGTTTCACAAAAATCTTAAATAATTGACAAATAAATACGTTTCCGGAATTAAAATTCTATTGACCAAAGAAATTTTTATATTTATATATAATTAGGCTTTTTTTGCTTTCAAAAATAACAGTGTACCTTATTGATAGAAAATTGAGATTTTTCCTGGAAATGGCAACACTTATGGTGTACATTAATATATCCAGCCTGTGATAATATTTTAATCATAAGTGTTTATTAACCGCTTTAATACTTCTTTTACGTCAATATTGTTAAACTCTTTATAGCTTGAGATTTGGCCAAAAAAAAATGGGACCTCAGTGATAATAATAAAACCATCAAAATACGTTATTCTATTTTTGATAGTATCGTTTAATAAAATTTTAAATACACAAAATTTATTATATTTTATAATTTCCCACTCTTTGTTAAAGTTCCAACAAACCACTTTATCGTTTTTATTTGTAGGTGGTATAATTTATGGGTAAATATGCTTAAATAATAAATCATATCTATATTCTGTTTTAACATTATTTTTTCATTGTTATTTATTTTATCTCAATTCAAACATATAATATGAATAAAAGGAATAAAGTTTAAAAAAAATATATTTGTTTATTTAAGATTAAAAAATATGCTTCTGAGTAAGTATATTAAAATGAAAGTTAATTTTTTCTAGTTGTATTCTTCAATTCGTTTAAATGGCCATTAACTATTTTAATTAAAAACTAATTTTACCATAATATAAATATGTACATATAAATCTACATAAAGATAATTAATCTGTGTAGTATAATAGGAGAACAATAGAATTAAAGCAAATTTAATTTTGGAAAAACTTATTTATTGGCAGAATTAAACAATTATCAAGTCAATTATAATTTATGCCTGAAACTGAGCTTTTGTTCAGTTTCAGTCTGAAAAATTTATTTTAAGGATAAAATTATTCCAGTTTTACAAAACATGAATGTTATCCTAGGACTCGATTAAATAAAAATAAAATAAAATTATGACTGAATAAAAAGATGAGATGAAAAGTAAAAGATATGAAAAACGTATATTTTTTGTATTCCTCTTTTTTTTAAATGTTGTATTTCAATATATAAAACAGATAAATACACGATATACATAAATCAAAGCAGACTTAATCTGAATGTTAAGAATTCATCTTAAATTAAGGTTAACCTGCAACATGTTATGATTAATTTCGACTTATCATGATTGAATATTATACTAAATTCGAGGAAAGTTAAAGGAAGAATTTTTCTGACTCAAGAATAAAGATTATTAACGTGAGGGACTACCCCCAAAATAAATTCTTACGGGCTTACGCTGTGGCAGCCACCAGCAATTGAAATTGTGAAAAATCTTCAAAGTTTATTTTGACGACAGCTTTCTTGAGTCATATTATGAATTCACAACTTATAATATAGCGCTATCGACGAAGAAAAGCGAACACAAGCCGAAAAGGTTAATAAAACAATCATTATGTTCGGATGACTTATCTACCTATTTACAGGTCTTTTCTGAGACTGTACGACAGCCTTTTCGAAAAATTAGAAGGATTGCTTTAGAATAAGATATTTTACTTTAAACAAGTGTGTCTTACTTGGGGTTTACTCAGAAGATAATTATGATAAAACAAACTCTTTTTTTTCAATGCGCCCGTCTAATATCGCTTACCACATAAGAGTCTAAGATGAATTAAGCCTTTTTATAATAATGCTCCAAAGCTGACATATTACTCTCTACAACAAAAATTACATACCTTAGCCCTTTTCATCCATTAACCATTGATATCGATATCGCTAGGATACGAGGAAACACCAAATCGTATTTAAAAAATGTTAGGGAAAATTGAACAGGCTAAACAAAAGCTTAAAATTCGATATCCATTAACAGATCGTATAAAAAATGCGACTGAAGTGGTCACAATCTGCAGAAAACAAATACATGAGAGTGTGTAATCCTTGCAAGGGAAAAAACACTCTCGACTACGATAATTTTGCCATAAACTATCCTTCTATAAAAAAATTAGTTTTAACATGTATTATAATGAATTTTATTCATACTCCTTAACTGATCCCTTTCCCCAGACTGACTTATTTTAGAAGTTATAAAAGGTAGATGAAATACAGCAATGGCTCTTGTTGATACAATTGGATGTGATTCTAAAATTTCGACAAAGAAAGTTGACAATTAGAGTGAAAGTTCTCCCTCATCGTCAATCGTATACAGTGAAACTTGACAGACGATCAAAATCCTTGAGAAAATTAAGCTTTTAGTCAAAATTAGTGAGATTAATTGTGAGTGAAACTTTTTGGTTATGAACAACGTTAACCACCCTATGATTCTCGAGCATGGCTTCAAATTGGCAAAAAAATTAATTTCCCACCTATTTTTTAATAAAATTCTATTTTAAAAATTTACCACACAACAAACATGCAACAACATTCAGCCTAACCAGACAACAACACACTGATAAATTAAATCCTATCTAACACAGAGATATTCCACCTCTCCAAAGGTGATTATGGTTTTACTAACCTTGCCAAACACAAAATTCCCTATATATTGCCATAGACTATAAAATATTCGAAACCCTATTAAAAGGGATATTAAGAATAAGATTAAGCCTTTGCTTAAAAATAAGATTCTCAGAAAAGTTTAAGTCTTTAAGGTGCTACTGAGGTCGTTGACAAAAAACACGGACTAAATCGAATATATGTCGATTTCAGAAAACAAAATAAAGTTGAAAAAATGCGATTAATATTCACTGCTAATTTGCAATTAAATTTTTGATAAAAAATCGATTTCAAAATATTAAATAATACTTCCCATTAAAGCTCGTCATCGCTAAATCGATTTAGAAACAGCTGTTAAAAAAACTGCCTGCCTTGTTTGGCCCTCATGCGGACTCTATAATGCAACGTTATAATATTCATAATTTATCAGGAATGGCGTAAATTCTAAAGACTTATGATAACTGGTTCAGAAAGTTACAAAATATTTGTGTGTACTTCGACGATGTTCGGATTTGATCACAATTAGGAAATATCAAAAGTTGTTTATAAAAATCATAATCAATGGGCACAAATTAAATTGCGACAAATGCTAATTCTGTTTGACCACGTTGAATATCTCATCTTTATACTCTCCTCAGATGGCATAAAACCGAATAAAAATAATATAAACGCAATATCTAATTAGGAAACTTGAACAAAAACTACTGAATTACGTGTTTTTCTACTTTATTGCAATGAATATCAACGGTTTGTTAAACGTGCAGCTCATTTGAGATTCACACACAAAAGCTTTTAGTAGATATTTCTGAATTTTTGTCCATTAGCCTTCGACAAACTAAAGTCAGAAAGAATTGCAAAAATAAGAATATTTTATCCTGATTTCAATCAACGATTTTATTTAAACTTGAATACATTAGTTTGGGCAGTAATGGTCTTTTCTTTCTCAGTAAAAAAGAGGGAGATTCCTACCTATCTCAGTTGCAAGTCTACGCCTTAATTCGACGCTACGTAATGTCGTTATTATTGACAAAAAATGTACGCCCTAGTTTGAGTCACACGTATAATTAAACTCGAAAGTTATGGATCTAGATTCAGACTCAGAACAGGCCATAACTCTCATACACAAAAATAAAATGAAGGAGTCTTGGGGTTGAAGAGCAAGATATATACTTGATCTCTAACGATTTGATTATGTCATAGAATTCATAAAAAATGTCACAAAAATCGTCGCAGATATTCTCTTCCTCTCTCAGTGAATATAAAAGCGATCATACCCAATATTAATTCACCTAAGAACAAGAAAGACATCTAGAAATCCAGAATGTCAAAAAAAGATAAAAGCAAACCAAACATTCGCATGCATCTGAACTCGTATTTTTAGAAAATATAATATGAATAAAAAAACATCCTATATTATGTAAGCGAAAGAGGATTAATAGTTGTCGTTCCTCGAAATTTAATCAATCAAATAATAAAACAAATCCCCGAAAAATTACTAAATCATATGGGAATTAATAAGTGCAGCAATTTAATTAATAACTACTGTTTTTACCAAAACTCATAAAATATTATTTCCGATAATATCAAGTGATGTGTTAAGTGTGCCTAGTCAAACTCAAGAAATTTCTACCCAGGGGCAAAGCTTACGCCTTTGATTGTAAAAAAAACGTTTAGACCACGGTAACTTGATTTTGCCAACCGCAGCCTCTCTCAAAACAAGAAGCCAGGCTCATCGTCGTTTTTATGAAGTGGGTTGAAATACAAGCAGTTCGAAATCAGTCCGATGCGAAAGAATTTTTTTCTTTACTTGTTTCGAGATACGGAATACCATAACAGCTTCATTAGGGTCAGAATACTACATTTGAATCAGCACTCTTCCAGTCCCTGTAAAATTTCTTAAGTGTTCAAAAAAAAAACTACAACCAATTTTCCAATGAGCAATGGATGGAGGGGAAGGTTGCAACAAGACAATAACACAAAGAATTCGAGTAGGGGTCAACGGTAACCTTATAGCTTGGTACGAGTATATTGACTGTGCCGCCATCTCTTAACAACCTGCATCAAACAAAATAACAACCCCTCCCAAGCCGAAATTTTATTTTATCACAAAATATCTGCCTCGTATTAATTTACTATTAAACAACATAAAAAAAATCTGAGGCTTTTTTACACGAAGATGACGAAAAAAATACACGAAATAGGAGACAATGTACATGTTGCAAAATATCTAGCAGAAAATTGGAATCGCTCATCAAAAATCCATACCACCATAAAAAAGACATCCTACCTATAAAATTGCTTTTTTAAGGGTGTAAAAATCGTTTGCCTGATACTTATGCGTAGAGACAATATTATTGATTAAGTAAGAAGACCTCTACACAATTTTGTATGCAAATTCAAACTCTTCTACTGATGATGGGGATTAGCCTAGTAGGAAAAAAATAGAATAGTGTTTGCCAGCCCCATTATTTTTTTGTTTTTATTTTTTGATCATAATATAAATTTAACTAAGACGACTGAAGGGGAGGAACATGTTGTTTACAGGCAGTGACATTGGCTAAAAAACACCCTAATCCAGCTCTAGGAATAAACAATTATACCCATTCAGCTTTTGTTTTAGCAGGAAGTTTGATGAGCCGATATGAAATTGTAAATGGAAGAATAGTAACTTAAAGGCATGTTCTTACAAATAAAATAAATGTTAATTTCATAGCATAGCTTCACCTCCTACAAAGTCTTTCCACAGAGGTAAATAAAATTGTTGCTCCCCTTCCTTTGAATATTCCGTAAAATTCTATTTGAACCGTTAGTATCCTTGTAACACAACCGAAAAAAAGTCTCTTAATATCAATACAAAATGCCGACAGCAATGCCTAACAGGCGGTTACCAAAAATCCAACAGAATGCGAAGATATATAATCGGAGGTATCAAGACCCTGTTCTTTCATGGAGAAGCAGAAATAAAACATGATGCACGCGTAGATTATTGCTAATTAATCTTGCTCGACGATTATTCTTCACTAAGTATATTATTGTCATAAATAAAAACGAGTATCCTAAAGTATGGTTTCTCGACCGGGTGCCCCATCTTCTTTGGCTTATGAAAATAAAATTTGGAAAACAATACTCTTTTGGATTATGCATAACATACTCCAGTATTAAAAATTTATTGAATAATAATTTATCTATTTTAAAATTTTAACTAATTTTTAATACGGATATATTTTACACATGATCCACTTCTTTTATAAGAAAATTTCCAACCCATAAAAAAATTAAAAAAAAAGAAATTTTGACAATATTTAATTGAATATCTTTCCGACAGATTCATCACTTCGCCACATGATTATACAATTTCATGGTGTCTTTTTTGTGACATACCACTAGCCAATAAAAGTATGCGCCCAGGCAAGTTGAAAAACCATTAAAAAACATCCAACAAGAAAGATTTTGATAAACCATTGGAATATTTCCAGGCTTTGAAATCCAAATTTGAAAATAGATCGACATTTAAGACAATATTTTCCAAGAAATATAATATGAATGACAAAGGCTTGTTAGCCCCTTACAAAATTTATAAACTAATAGCCAAGACTGAATCGTTACATACCCTAGAAGAATCTCTTATATTACCAGCGATTTCTATTGCACTCACATCTTTTACGAACATAAATCCTCTTGAAGTCCTCGAATTTATTCCACTTAGCAACTCATCAGTGTTGAGACGACACGATAAAATGTCTAATGATGTCGAAACACAAATAATTACATATTTAAAGAAAGTACAATTCATTTTGCAAATCAAAGAGACAACTCTGCTGTACTAATGGCGTATGTAGGATATTTATATGAAGGCGAGCTAAAATGGGAAATGTTATTTGTTCGCAAGCTTTTAACAAATATTAAAGGAGAAAAAATTTTTGGAGAAGTAAAGAATTTCTTTACTAAAAATAAAATTTCGATAGAAAATCCAACGGCGTGTGCTACGGATGGTATTGCTGCTATAGCAAAGAATACAAAGGATTCATTGCATATTTAAAATGAATTTTACCAAATTTATTTTGTATTCACTGTTTAATTCATCGAAAACACTTAGTGTCTAAAAAATAGCCGAGCCTCTACAAGATGCACTATATATTGTAATCAACGCAATTAATTATATCAAGTTTAACGCGCTCCAAGATCACATATTTTGACAATTATTGGACACAAATAATAAGAGTTTATATGTTTTCTTTTGCACAAAGAAGTACGTTGGTTGTTAAAAGAGAACTGTCTCTCTCATTTTGTATCTTAATAAGAAATGGCGGTGACGTCTTTTAAAGGTATGCAAATTCATTCGAAGCTTGCTACAATCAAGTCTAATGTTTTTTATTTTAGTGATATATTTGTTATGCTTAATTTTTTAAAAAAACAACTACAAGTTAAAATTTGTAACTTAATTTTGAACTAAGAGATCCCCACTGGGTTTCTTAGGAAGAATAAACGATATAGCAATAATTTAAGTCATCTTAAATTTGCCCAGTTCCTATCTTTAACAAGAATTATTTGAAGGATTCAGAAATAATAGTATACTTAAGTCATTTACAAGAAACACTCGTTGATCTTCAAAGCGACATAAGCGCAAGATTTGATTTCGAACTAATTTAACATGAATTTTGGGTTAAACTAGAATATATATAAGGTTTTCACTGCTTCTGCGTTAAGAAAAGTTGTTTTTATTGGCTTTTTTTGCTTCGAATTATGTCGAAACAGGATTTACTTGAGTAAATTATCTATTTAACAAAACAAGGAACCAGCTTAATATAATAGATAGAGGTAATCTTCGATTATGCCTTACATCCATAGAGCCAGATATCGAAAAGATGATCTCTGAACATGAATCACAAAGGCCTCCCCTAATACATAAAATCTTAAATCATTCATATTTAATATTACAAAGCATATTTATTTTGAGAATTATTCTATAATAGAGATTTTGGTAGAAGGACTACGTAAAAAAAATATAGTCCAAAAAATTAAGAACCCCTGCCCTAAATGGTAGAAACAATATGCAAAACGGAATGGGTTCAATATAAGTAGCATAGGTGTGTCCTTTCAACGCATTGACATTTTCAAGTTTTTTCTTAATATTTATTGCTAATAATTTCAAAATAAAAAGATTCAATTCACATATTTCATTAATTTACAAAAGGTAATGTGAAAAATAACTATTAATGAATATTACATATTGCAAATCCAATCAAAATTAATAAAATGGAAAAATTGATTTGCAAAAAATAAATTATTTGATCTTTTATTTTCGAAAAAGAATTGGATAAATTTACACAAAGTACATGACATTTTTTATATACTGCAAAATTGTCCTGTGTCAAAGTGCTGTAGATGTAAAAAAAGCTTTAAAGATAAGAGGTTACTTTTTTTTAAATCAACAGATGCAATTGGCTACACTGAAAACTAATGAATCGAACGATTTGGTATAACTAATAAAATTTAATTATCAGAATATTACAAAGATCCAATTTAATACCCAAACAGGGAATCATGATTTAACGATTTAAAAAGACGTAGTTAAGCTGTAATAAAAATTTTTCGAATCAATTATAAATTTAATTATTTTAACAACCAAATAGAAAAAAAACAATATTTCTAAATAGTTTTAGGACGATAAAATGTCTATCATCGTCATAAACATAGGATGAAACAATTTTTGTATCGTGTTTTTAATACCTAAAGCCATTTTGAACCATGGTACTCCTATTTCTAAAGGAAGTGAGGAAAAATGCTATCGAAATAGAATCGATGTCGCGATATATTTTTGTCTCGGACTAAATGTGTCATGTCTACTGGCCTCATTTAGGTGGGGCTCAACGATGCGCACTTAGGTCTCTGTCGGTTTCAGGTAGGCACCTCTATAAAAATAAACGGCCTAGTAGAACTCTCAATATTCACATTTGATCTTGTAGGACGCAGTATTACAGGAGCATTGGCTGGAGGATCGAAACAGTAGTTCGCTAAATTACTCTCGTCTTATAGTTTCTCTAGAAAGAGTCTGTCAGGCAAGATTTTTAGTATGTAGCACTACGTAATACTACTAGTAGTTTTTGCAGGGGTACCTTTTATATTTATTTGGCTTGCCGAAAAATGAGAATATTGAAGTTTTTCTTGAAAGAGATAAATACGATTTAATCGCGTCTCCGGTGAAATAAAATTAAAACCACAAAGACTTTTAGAAAAAAATAATGCTTATTCGCATTAATTTAAACACAATATATTTTGACTTTTAGTTTGATACACGTATACATTATTAAAATATTCGCTTCCTTGATTTCTCTCTGAAAATCAATAAATGAACTTTTTTCTATGAATTTTTCAATAAACTTGTTCTAAAAATAATGTTATCGAACATTAAACAAATTCTAATTTATTATATTCATCAAATCGTTTTTACTTATAATTTATTACTTTGACAGGGACTATTTGTCCTTACTATCTATTAATTTATAGAATATTAATTCAGAAGTTTTTTTCACATTTATGAAAATAATGATTTCGATATAGTCAAAATTTTATATAATATTGTATTATTTTTTTATAATTTAAATTTATAAAAAGATATTAAATCACCGGATGTCAAATTCGCACCGGCAAAAACTAAAAATTAATCCTTTTGTTATATCCTTTTTTGCCATCGGGTAGTACTGTAAAATCGATGCGGATCTATTTTGAGGCGAGATTAAAGACTTTCTAGCAGGTAAGGGTCACCTTTACGGTAATAAACTCTACCCAGACATCTGGATATTATTTTATTCGTTGCCTAAAACTCACATTCTGCCTCTTCTTCTTTATTGTCGTACTATTGAGGTATTAACTTGGGGGTGGAAGTAATCTGTATTTTCTTCGATAATGTTCATATACAGCTAAAAAAAACAATATAGACGAATTAACCGTAATTTAAGAATAGTTCTTTGAAAGTGAACACATCACGATATCTAGTGTATTATAAATCATCGAGACTTATCGTTATTATTGCGTCATACGTGAACATTACATCGGACGACATAGATAATATCAGTAAAAATATGGAATAATTTTCCACAGTTTTAGAACGGAATGCTTTTAAAACAAAACAGTAACCCCTTGCCAATTGTTTGGGGTGTGTTGAAGTATGTCTTATAATATATGGAATGACAAGGAGAGAAGAGCGAATATAAATCTCTATGCGTATAAATCATGTTAAAGCTAATGTATGTACACTCATTACAAATAAATTTAACAAGAGTAAATTTAAATTGCCGATATTACAACTTTTTCAGAAGATAGAATTCCTAAAGTATTATCACTCTTATTCTGGGTCATTTCTTTTCAAAAATCAAACATAGCCAGAGATAGGTAGTAGGACTTTTTAATTATTATCTGCTACAGAGCGAAAGAAAAGGATAAAAGCCTGAATTTTTGCAGATAAATCAAAAGAGCGAATTCGAGACAAATTAGTGTTGGCACATAACCCATCAAAAATTCAAGAAAAGTTGTTTGAAACCTATCATGAAAATAAGGCATCACAATCAAAAATCTAATGTCAAGCATTGAGCATGGAATCAGCATTCACTCTCGACAACAGTTAAAAAATAAAAACTAAAAGTCTATTTACAAAATGAACAAAAACAAAAAAAAATACGAGCAGAAGCTATCGTTTTCGTGAAATACGATAATCTGGTATGAAACTAGAAAATAGCCCGCTTCTTGAGCGCTCGCACTAAACAGCCCCCAGAAGAGGCATGCATGGTTTGACCTGCCCCTTATAATATATGTAAAAAAATTAAAAATTACCTTAGGAAACATTTTTTCAAAAGAACAGGATTACAAAATAAACAATGTAGACATGCAAAATGTTATAGTTAAACAGCTGTATATACCTAACATTAATAATAAAACTTTGAACACAAATAAGAGTTTTGAAAGAAAATTTATAGGGAAAATACTCTCAATCAAGATGAATTTGGATTCGAAAGCCTTAATTTGATGGTGGGAAAGCAACATATGCAAATTAATTTGAATGCCAGACATAGGAAATTGTCTAAACGTGAGTCCTGAATACGAAGAATTTAACGACTAATATAACTTATCCCCAGAAAAAAAAAGAGATATGCATACCTTGACTGAATTTAATGGAACTCGTCAGTATAGAAGCAAAAAAAGTAAAATTATTGAACACAAACCTAAGGCATATTTTTTAAGGTTAATTAGGGAATAAAGAAAATTGTTAAAAAAAAGGATGTTTGCAGAAAAAATATACAGGATTCAAGTCTGTGAAGCTATCCATACTTTGTCGAAGCACGTAAACCCATTCGTTTTAAAAACTCAAATAATACCATTCGTAATTAAATCAAAAGTAAACGACAAATTAAGGATACGGGAAAATTTAGGAATACTAGAACATGTATCTCCATATCTTCGATCAAGAAGAAAATACAACGACTGCCTGCTACAGTATACAAAGAGAAACCTGGAGGTACAATATAATATGTCACTATTTCAAAATATAAATAATCCAATGTATCGATTATAATTTTTATGCTTAGAGTAGAGGAAATAATGTCAAAGCTAAAAAAACAGCAAAAAATTTACTTTTCTTTGTTACAATATCTGATAGTATGATATAAAATTACCCCGCCTTAAATTTTATCTGCCATGTCATTTTTCAACTTTACATGGATAAGTTGCCAAAATAAAATTGATCGAATATTGTGCTATCTGGAGGACTTAATCTTTGCAAGAAAAGAAAACTATGAACAATTTGAATTACTTAAAAGAAGTATAAGAACGAGTGAAAAATTTCGGAATGACAAAAAAAACGAGATTTTTTTTTCACAAATATAGTCAAATACTTTAGTTATATCATATATGGCATAAAATTTATGCAACGTATGGGAAAATACAGAGTATAAAGAAACTTACAAAACAAAAATATTTAAACTTTTTTGTCAGCGCGATCTTTCCATTTACAAATTCCTATCCAAACTTCACAAAAAATTATAATTTTATAATTAATCTTATAAAAAACGATACGTCGGTAGTAGGAAAAATATAATCAAACCTATTTTAAAGAATAAGACAGAAGTCATGAATCTAATTCCATTCTAATAAAAAAATGGAGAAAAAAAATCTATGATTCTAAAAAAAGATGCGATTAGTAATAAAATCAGTGCTGTTATATTTCCTGTAACACATGAAAATATAGAAAAATGATTTCATTAGCTTTTCGAATCCCTTATTGGAGCGTTAAAATTTATTTGCATTAACTGACACAGAAGCACTTGCCATAATATTCTGTTTGCAAAAATTTACTGCAATACAAATAAGGGAGGAATTTTATCCTTTTTATAATCTAGAAAGCTTTCCTAAGAATTGTGGGGAAGAAACAACGCATTTTTTCTTCATGTTTGTGGCAAGATCAAAAAAATTGTTGTTCATTCTTAGCTCCTTCCAAAATAAAAAAATAGAATCCTGGATACTAATTCAATTGAAGGCAGTTTCTCACTGACTCAAAATCATTAGGAAGGAAAAGAAGCACATATGATAACGGTAGATTTAATGATTAAAAAAACTTTCTATTGTAAGAATCAAAACAGATTTGATCTCTCCCAGATTACAAAGTACATTATTTGCTATTGACCAAAGCACATGAAAAACTCACCGAGCAATTTCATCTCCTATTACAACAGAAAAAAAGCCTTAAAAATAAATCTTAGTATTTAGCGACAAAATCATAGTCCATCCTATACTCGAGTAGTAATTATTGGTTTTTTTTTCACGAAGAACAGTTAGGTAAGGAAAGAAAAAATCCTTTTCCCGATTTCATTGCTGGTTTTCGAAAATGAACTTTTAGTTACAAAATACGCCAAAACATGGGCTGATTGCAAAAAACTCCATCTAACACTAGGAATACATCGATTTTAACATTAAACCTACCCGATAAATTGTGTAAAAGACTACCCATCGATATTATGGGGTTTATATGGGGATTTAAATAATTACATTTACAGAAACTAGATAAAAGTATTACCAGTCAGAATTTGAACATCAAAAAATAAAATACATGGTCTCAGCAAATATAAAAATACGATATGAAGTTTCTATGTATATATTATCAGACAAAAAAACCCAGTCTATATCAAAACAATTTTACGATTTTTCAACTTTACACACGTTGACCGTTTATTCGCCGAAAAATTTTTTTTTTTGAAAACCGTTAATTCGCCGAAACTTTTTAAGAATAATGAAAATATTAAAAACACAAAAAGGTAAAGATATGCTACAATATAACGAAAAACTTTACGTCAAAGATAAAGAAACCAAAGTTATGACAAGATGGCGATGCAAAGAAAGAACTTGTAAAGGATTTGTTAAATTTACGCCAACTAACACACTAATAAGTAGTAAAGAACACTACTGTTCTATTAATAACAATTATATTCAGGCGGTGAAAACAAGATTAAATATTAAAACGAGAATAACAGGAAGTAATGAGCCATTTTTAGATGTATTTG
>SGJC01000474.1:0-14200 GCA_009887335.1 Henneguya salminicola
TGCTATTTGTACACCCATAAGTAAGAATCGTTGAAAATTAGATTACAGAAATACAAATTACGCCGGGTCCTCAAGTAAACTTCAACCAAAAATTTTTATATTATATCCTTTTTTCATTAAAATATATCTTTTGGCTTGCCAATTTATACCGATAACCGAATCCTGAAGGGTAGACTTGCTTTAATTTCGACCTCGGGCAGGGTTTTTTAGTCTTCGTGTACTGTCTGTCCACTCGCCCTAACCGTAATTTTTTTTATCTACGTATTAAAAAATGTTAAGGGGGTTGACAAGCGAGTCATAATATAAATCTGTCAATTCATTATTTCACTTATCTAAATGGAATCCTCCAATACGGCTGGCAGATCGTCGAATCTGCATGAAAAAACTTGGAGATACCTGTGCTTTGTTTAATTTACTATTTTCTCTACACACATAAGCCTTATGCTATGATTTTTAGCCTACTAAAAAAATTCATCGCTCTTTTGTTAAAAAAGACAAAGTAAAAAGATGAATTGAGAATCTCTGCATTTTATTGAGTTGAAAAAAACACATAAAATTGGCAATCACCCAACATTTGACAATTGAAGGCGAAGGTAAAATAAATACGAAACAGACTGCAGGAAAAAAGAAAAGCCTTATAACCTTCCCACAAATATAAAAATACAGTCAAAATCTTACTAACGGAATACAGACTGCTTAAAACAACGAAAAGAAAGATTAAAAAATAAAAGAAGGATTTTTGTGTGAAGCTAAAACCGACTTGGAATCAATAGGATACTTTCACTCTAGAGGTGAGACTATAATATTATCGTGGAAGACGATAATAAGGTTTTTTTTATTTGATGAAGTATACAGTTCTTTGAAACAATTTCATACAAGGGAAAAGATGAGGTATGATGTTAAGCAAGCTGTTGATCTCAGATATGTGTATTTGTTATCAGTCGAGGCTACCTGGCAATTGGATAGCATTGCTAACAGACTCTGAATATCTGGTCAAAAAAGCAAGGATTTCACAGCTCAGTTGAAAACAAGAAATTTTTTTTTTCATTTTAAGAGAAACATGCCTAAACAACCCTTTCACATGTCAGATAGTTTTCATGAAGTTAAATTTGTAAAGGGGGGGGAGTTGATCATAATATAAAAAAATTAGAAATTTAATATCTTCAGCGATTCATTAATAATATGGTTAATTTTCAGATATGGAAACTACCTAGTAGTATATGGAACGTGGGGGAGAAACTTTAGAATTTTTCGCTACATTTTTCAGATTTTTTAGCGAGGCTACATTGTCGAGAGGGTATTTTTATGTTGTCTTATTCAAAAATTAGTTTTAATAGACATCGAGATATATCTTCATCAAATATTATTTCAAACACGATATATCAAGGTTACTAACACAATATCGCGCATGATCAATGATGTTAAGAAATAGTCATTTTCGTAAAACGTTGAAGGATATATTTAAAGAAGGAAAGCTAAGAAACAAATATGCTTGTTGCCATAGGGGTTTCTCTTTCAACGTGGACTCTACCTATTCAAAACCATTTGAGGATTTGGCTCTTGTAGGAAATATAACCTGATATTCTAAAAACAAGGCATCACTATATATTACTTTAAGTACATCCCTAAGTTTGACGCTGCCAAAAGTTGCTTAACTTCAATGATTTTAGGATTAACTGTGTTCAACCAGGGTTAGGACGCCATTGGGTGATATACTTATATATTTATATAGGGCTGCAACTTGTGACAGATTGCAGATTTGTTGGTTACCAAAAACAATGCAATTGTTTGTACTGTTTAGGTATGCTGTGTAAGTTACTGATTTCCATAGGAAGAAACACCCGAGTATTTGCGAAAGCCTTTTATCAAATTTATAAACGTCGTTCGAGAAATGATTTTTGGGGAGGAGAAGGGGGGGGGGGTATTCAATGTCAATTTCGGATTTACGTAAATTAAGAATAATCTAATAAAACATGATTTGTAACGTCATAGCTTATCCTTGCACCATCATATGGGCATATGGTTAATGATTGGGCCCTACCCAACCCTGTTTGGAAAAATCAACCAGCGATAAAATTATTGTTCTAGAATTTAAATAAAATGTAAATTAAACTATTTCTTAATTTTTACAATCAAATTTAATTCTAAAACAAAATATTAATTATATATCTTCGTTACAGACATTGATATATACATCATATATTTTAGATAAAAGAATATCATCCTAAAAATAAGGGAAAAATTTACATTTATGATTCTCGTGAAGAATCGTTTAAGTTGCTCTTTTGTCAGAGACGTACACTGGAGTTACAAACAAAAAAAAACAATTTTTGATGGTAAATTGGTGTTAATTTTAAAATCCATTGTTTTTGTTCTTCCATTCGGCGCACTGCGCATGTCCTGCTTGTTTTGCTGAGAAGATCTTTTACTGAAAGCAGATTCGGTCGAAACTCTTTTTAAAATTGGTTGCAATTGATCGTCGTTAAAAGGAACAAATGGACAGATTTTATTATTATTTTCAAATTGGATTGCTGATTTTACTCGTAAATAAAAATCATGAATCTCAGAGAAATTTTTAAACCAAACTCCATAGAGATCTAAGGTAATATATAAGGAATACTTTTATTCGAAAGTATCATTACGATTTTTTCCATATGGACTTGTGAGGTCGAATTAAAATTTATTGCAAAATCGTTAGTATTTTTGATGTTAAGCATAATATATTTTGCATCAGAATTTTTTTTTCTATTTATTATTTAATAATGCCAACGAATTGAGTATATACCAATATCCTTCACATTTTTCAATCTTTTTTTACCCAAATTTAAAAATACCCATTTATTAGTTTTCAAGCAATATTCGAAGACAAAAGATTTGCACGAAATCATTTTCACGTCATTTTCTTTTTTTTCTTTCAAATTTAAATCATGTGATGCCATATTGCTGCTCATGCCTAAAAATATATTGTAAGCAGAAACACGCATGCGTAATTTCAATTTTTGATTTCCATGTTACTCTATTTTTTCTTTAATTGAACACTCATTTCAATTTAAATCTCAATCTTATTCGTAAAATTTTAATTGATTTCTTGCTGATTTTTAACGTTTAATATTCGAAGCATTATTCTTTAATACAAACAATTTTAATATTTATGGTTAATTTCTCTCATCGTTTCAAAAAGTTATTCAGTTTATTTATGACTTGCTGGGACAAATTTACAGAATACAAGCATGCGCGCTAGGGTTTGTTTAAATTATAACATATACGAGTCTTCTATTTGATATTAGAATACTATCTCATACATGACGCTGAGACTTGATCCTGCCCTCGAATGTCGCCTCTCCACTCAGAAGGGATGCTGATGGGGGAAGGTGGTTGAGTCACTACGGCCACTGTCAAATCAATTTAATAGATGGGCAGAAAACTTTTTATGGATTTACATTTTTTTCAGATTCATCTTTTGTTAAATCCGTTGGAACCTTTTTTATTTGCATCTGAACTCGGCTAGGTTTAATTAGCCTTATTTAGTTTATTCAAGCCAATGACCTTGTAATATGGCGTCCTCAGTGGAAAAAAGTTTGGTGGATGAGAGTCTCCCACTACAGCTGATCTTGAAAGTGGTGTTTGACATGCGCCTGATTGTGGGACAGCGGGAAGCCTCTCTCGAAAAAGGCAGTAAAGTTTTACAAATCTGTTTGGGTAAGATTGTCATTACTCGGACAAATGTAAGCAAGCCGCGCACGTGCGCAGTAAAAAAATGGCGGTTGTAACTGACGCAGTTTTGACATATTTTTTTCACACATCAGGCAGATATATAATCCCTACTCCAATATGTCCTTTCACAAATTACGCAATTTAAATCGAGCTGAATCCCTTTTCCTTTCAACTCATGACGATCCGATGGCATTTTCCTTCTTTATTATTAGATTGAAGCAAATCAAGTTCAATAAAAATACTTTAAGTGAGTAAATAGAATAATTATTGTGCTTCGTTTAATATTCATCATGATTATAAAAATAAATTAATATATCTACGCATGTATCATAATAATGGCTAATCTCTTTCATGCTTTTTATCCACGATTCAACTTAAAAAGGGATGGAGTTTAAATAAAAATATTTTGTTGTCTTTTTTTTTGCGTTTTAACAGGCGAACAGTATAAAAATTTAAAAATGCAGTACGCGTGCTACCGTATAATGGCAGAAATCCGGATAATGACAATCTTGCCTCCGTTTGTGGTAAAACAATTATTCAGTTTAATTTCTGTTTTTAATTTTAAGAATTCAAAGTTGCCCCAATAGTGTATCTCTATTTATCTTTCAATGAGAGAGAATAGCAATGGGTTCGAGTCACAGTTAAATTAATATTTAATTGAGTATATTTCTGAATAAAAAAAGAAATCGGACGTTAATGCCACACAAAAGAAATGAATTAGAATTTAGCCCCCATTTTAATTTTGACACACGCGTGCACTAGAATATTCTTGAATTTATTTACAAATACTAGTTTAATCGCATATTTCTGATTTTCATGTATTTTAGTATATTTACAACAATTTTAATTGATAGGAATATCAAGTCTAATAAACATGCAAAACTGTCGTTAAAAAAAAACACATTATTATTAATAATGACAACGAAGGCTCAAGTATTTGGGCGATCCTATAAGAGGTTGAATATAAAGTTGAGTATGGGCCTACGCCCGCCCATCTCTAATATATTTCAATTTACACCTACTTCTATTTTTATCAACCTCATGTTTCCGACAACTTGCATTAAAAGTAATATTGAGATTAACTAAATTCTCCAAAATTCGACTTGAGAGTTGCACTTGCAATATTATATATTTTATGGGTAAAACTTTAAGATTATAGCCTCGATCGCGCATGCGCGGGGGATGGGGGGGAATCTTTAGAATAATAACCCCCGCTTGGTGGAGCCGCTAAAAAATATTTCGAATGATATTTTTTAAGCATGTTACATATCATTAAATGAATAATGAATTGCAAATAAGTAGTTTAAATAATTTTATCACTCATTCAAGTATAAATTTTGGTAAAAATAAATATTAATCGCCATCAATTTTTGTTAGCGGCGCCGCCAAGCGGGGGGTTATTATTCTAAAGATAATTTCGCGCGTCTTGTACAATCTTAACTTGCTACTTTTAACGCTCATTATTTTTCGAATAATTTGATTTATACTATTTTTAAAAATCACTACCTGTTTTTGAATTGGCACAAGTTTGCATTGCTCGTTTGTTAAGGTAATTAGATTATATTTCGGATTTCAGCACCCCTACTTTTGTCAAGAACTCTATTGCTCTACTTTCTGAAGATGCAATAGATTCATATAAATCTATCGAATTTAATTCGGTAAGGTCCGCCATTATATTTCCGAATAACAGCAAAAAGTTGTGGAGTTACGATTTGTAGGTTATGTCATTTTATGTGTAAATCAATGTGTATATAAAAATAATATAAGGCATTTTGAATAAAAATTAAAAAGAATTTTCAGACCTCAACAAAACACATATATACACAACCAAGTGAGCATAGATTACATAAATTTAGATATAGGAGCCCTATCTTATGTAGCCGCAGTATTTTTTAATTTAAAAAGTCGAGAACGAAGCCAAATCTGCGTTGATGAACTAAATGGCAGTCCGCGCGTGCGCGAACGTAGACATTAATTTCAAAATTTTTTTTCCGAAATCGCAATCCTGTCATTACTTTTATACCATGAATTATTAATATATTTCTATAATATTGCAATTTATAAAAAATTTAAAATTTAAAACATGCGCCCTATCTCGTTAAAAAAATTAATGTCACAAGTGGAAAATTTTAAAATTCCCCTCGCAATATTTGGAATATTCTGTTGTTGTTGTGCCAATGTTCACTTTTTAGAAGCTATTCTCAAGTGAAATACAAATTTTTTAATTTTAGACTCGCACCATCATGCGCGAACTTCATAACATTCTCCCAGTTTTTGTTTGTATCCAGTTTTGAATTAATATTCTCTATCAAATTATTTTCAGTTGAATGCCACGTACCCATTACGTATTCTACCTTTTTTTGACAGAAAGAAATTATATTGGACTAGTTGGCATGTATTTTATCGTCAGTTCCCTTAATAATTATGTATTGTCATTAGATATTCCTATGCCTTTACATATGGTCTTTAGATCAGTATTCTCATTATTATCATCTAGGGGTCTCTTGCAGCTAATATGTTAATGGGAAAGTTATATCTAGGACGAAAGTAGATTATGTCGATTTATTTAAGATATACTACAAAAAAATATCTCTCCGTATGTATGATTTCAACTGGTATTTTCATATGCACCTATTTTTCCTCCTCAATCAGTGTATTTACATTCATTTATATTCAGCACTCTAAACCTGTTTTAGGAATGAGTATCAGTAAGTATACTCTAGGTGTATCCATCATGATAATGTCATTGTTCTTAGGCTCATTTATGGGGGTGTTACAGGTAATAACATCCTGGTATAATAGGAAAATATATCTCGAACCTTCGGAAGACATCCAAGAGAGATGCTTTTTTATACAGTAATTATTTTTATAATAATTTAGCATTTTCTATCTATGCCAGGTTTTTTGCTTATATCTTCAGATATTTTGACTCAATTTAATAGTCTTAAAAAAATAGGTTAGGATGTTTTGCATAAATTAGATATAAATTATTATTTTTTTAATATTTTTCAAATTAAAAAAATATGGGTCTTAATATTTATGAATGTTGTTACTCAGTATGGATGTGTTAGAAGTGTGTATACTCTTACTACAGAATGTACATCTTTGACTGTTACTCTTATACTTACCATTCGACGCTTATTTAGTCTTATCTGGTCCATCTACAATTTTAAGAATAATTTCACAATTTTTCATATAATTGGCTTTTTTCTTGTTTTCATTGGAACCATCATATTCATAGATTTCAAACCAGAAAAAAAGAAAGAATAAAAAAATAATTTATTATATTTTGATCCATTTATTTTTGTTTATCGTAAACTTGATTTTTTTAATCCATTCCCTTCACCTTCGTTACCGCACGTTTTTTATCGTATAATTACGGATAAGACATAATCTGCCTTGATGGTAGGTCTCATTCGCTATATTCCATAACATATTTTTATTCTCTTCGTCGGTTGTTCTTGAATTGCGTTACGACTTAGCAATGCGGACTGGAAATGTACTCGAATAGAGAAGGTTAAATAATGCCATTTTTAGTGTTATATAATTAATGAACGACTCCCGTAGATACATTGTACAATTCTTCATTTAGCTCAAGGTTATTATTAGTTATAATACCATCGAACCAAAATCAAGAAATAGTCCCTAATTATTTAAAACCAGAAATATGTAACCTAAGTGCTGCTCTTGTTTAAGCTATTTATCAAGGGTTTAGCTAAGAAATTGCAGTTAATTTATAAAAAAAATGTATTTCATAGACAGCTGAATGATTTATTTATGGTTGTTGTTTGCACCGATATTATCTATGGAGTTTTTTTTCATCTTAAGAGCAAGATATATGCCGATTTTAGAGAATTAAATGACGCATGCGCTGGGAACAAAAAGTCATATTTGACTGCGTTTTTTAAATTTATGATATCCACATAAAAAAGTTGTAAAAATCTGAAAGAAGTGAAATTTGTTGGTACTAGGTTATGAAAATAGGACGGATGCCGGAGAATTTCCAGCTACAATAAAGTTATACTTCAGACTAACCTTTTTTTTTGCATTTCGGGCGGTCAATGTTTGTAATATGCGATTAAGTAAAATTGGCAATTAAATTTTTACATGATTATTAAAAGCTTGTATTTTCCAACATAGACATATTTCTACTCTAATCAATGAGACATGTTCCCTTAAGCTATAATTAATGGAAACAAAGCGAACCGTTATATAATCAACAGAATAATTTTCTGATAAATATCTACCTTCCGACATGGTTTCAGTGCTGCATCTGAATATAAATTTTGTAATCCGCGATAAAGATGATCGTATATATATTTTTCATTCCAAGAAGATATAATGGTAAAAAATTACTGGCTTGTTCTTCAGCGCAGTTTCATGTATGCTTTTATAGGTTCTTTTTTCTCTCGTTTATTCATACCCATAGGTAGCAAAGAGTCGAAATACTCACTTGGACAATAGCGTTATATATATATATATTTGAGTCTATGCCCTTACTTCCCTCAACCTCGTAGCGCTTATTCAAGTAATTATCTCAGATTTTTATCAGCGAATCAGAATAATAATTTTAGTTGTTTCCTTTTTACACTCAAAAGCTGCGCTGAAGGAGAACCCTATCCCTATCTGCATAAATTAATCTCAGTTAGCTTTTTGAAAAATATATCTTATATTTTATAGATATATATCGCTGCTTTTAATAAACTAGACTACTTTGTCTCATTCGAGAACCGATGACCAGTGGGAAGTAAAATCATAACGTAAGGCCGAGGGAGTTTTTTTAGAATACATAAGCCTACCTATAGACCACGTTTCTCTCATATATTTTTTCAAATTATGAATAACTCGAATATGCGATAGAAATTTTGTTAAATTAAAAGGGGCTTCCAAGGAGGCAAATAAAGATTCAATAAACATACGAAGGTATGGGGAAGATTTTTTACTTTTTACACAAAAATCATTTTTCCAATTTTTTTCTTATAATTATTTGAAACAAAAGAATCAATAATGTTTGTAAAATCCCACTAATCCGTGAAATTGAAATTACTGGTTTTATTGATAAAAATGCTTATTTAAGCGCGTCAATTCATCATTATTAAAATTTTAAGATTGTAGTCCACATTGCCTATTATTAAGGCAGGTGCGCTCTAGTGCAGGTAGTAACACTGTCTCCCGTTGGATTAGAGGAGATAGAAACCGTCGGCTACGACAACCTTTATGCTGTGCATTCAATGAAATATATAGTGATGCCTTTTTTTTTACAAAAGTAGGAGCTTTCTATGAAAATCAAAACCATTTATAGTATGGTAAAGGTATGACACGTGGGCGAGAGGGACTTATATGACCAGAAACACTCGCGTTTCTTAACTATCCACCTATTCTTAAGATCAAAAATTCTTGAACAAAATCATTTGGTCCAAAATTACACTGACTATTCGTTTTTTTTACCAGGCTCAAGTGCATCAAAGATATTTCCGTATGTTTCCCCTGTAATATTTCGAATATGAATAGTTCCCATAATACCTGCAACAAATTTTTACATTTAAGAAAAACAATAAAGCGGAAAAAACAAGAAGACAAGTTTTGAAAGAAATGCATGAAAAATATTAATTTTTGTTGTTGTTCTCGGGCTGGATGTGTAAAACCTTACTTATCTCTTTCGGGAGGGCGTGGCAATCCACCATCAGGCCTCACGCTAGATTGGCACTACTACTCATATCAGCGGCAGCATGGAACTTTTGCCCACTAAACGTCACACCCAGCCTCTTCCCTTTAGAGGCACCATACCGCAATTGCATTGGCACGAAAAATATTGATCCCAAAACTGGACTCGTAAAATTAAGTGAAAAAGACAAACATTAAATTTCAAAATTAACCATTTGTAATGCCAGTAATTTCAGAAATCATAATAAATGGCGCGTACAAACTATAAATTCAATGCGTAAATACAAAATAAATATGTATTTATTTTATATTAATCTTCAAGCACTGATGGCTAGAGTTCCGAATTGTGTTTTTCTTTTATTTCGCCATTTAATAACTAAATTTATGAGAATAATAAAAAATAAAAACAGTAGAAAATTTAAATTACAGACCAGATAGTTACATCACCACTATTTTAAAACATTAAATTTGTTGTCTCTGATTTGAAAAAAATGATCATCTATATTTTATTTATACTGTAAAATCATGCTTGATAAATGGTTATCCCAGATAGAAACAAAAGAAAATGTATTCAGACTTTTTGTATCGATACAAAAAGTATCAATACATGAAGAATTCACACGAAATCATATTAAAGTATTTTGAAAATATATATTAATATTGTAAAATCTCCCCCTCAAGAGGATGGAAATTATATTTGATGATAAATCTACAAACTAAGCAAAACTAATAACGCAAATTAAAAGACTAAAATATATCGTGTATTAAATGCGAATTAGTCGATGGAATAAACAGTGTAGCTGATCTTTGCTTAATAAAAAATCAACAACTCAAAAAGAAAGAACTAGATTAGTCGCCATCTTGGCGGCGCGGAGGGAACGATTTGTCTCAAAACGTTCTGCTTTAACATTAATATTAGCTTACCCACTGTCAAATAAATATATGTGCCGCCCTGTCTTTCTTTTAATAAAGATAATTAAATTTAGAAATAAATTTAATGAAAAAAGCATAAAGAACGTGGGATCTTTTTAACATTACATGTCGCATCAACGAGATTATTTCCTAAATTATTTTTCAACTTTTTGCCCAATTAATAAAGACAAAAATGATCAGTTATACATTAACGGATATGTACATCAAGAAAAATTTCAGAAACTAGTAATAATTATTATCTGATTGTAAATAGATATATATTTATATAAGATTTATCAATTTTCTATGAACCAATTTATAAAACTCGTTCCAAAGAAAATACTGGTGTGAAAAAAATTGGTCAAAATATATGACGGGAAACGGTAAATCGGGTAAGAACGATTTCCTTCAACAGCCGCAATTTACAGTATAAATGAGATTCTCTAGAAAATTAAAAAAAAAATACAAAAATAATACAACAATTTGAAGAATTGCGCACGCGCGAAAGATATATATCTACAAGATTAAAGGGGCATTATATTTGATTTAAAAGGAAAGAAGACCCCCTCCCTGAGTTGACTCCACTAAATAAGAAAGGGGCTGAGTGGAAGATGGCCACAAATTATATCTCTAATTTCTAAATGATATTGACGACCTAGCGTATAGGAAACATGGAGTATGAGGTGTCAAGCATTGTCGAATACGGAAGCAAAAATAATATGCACATTCAGTTCGTGACAAAATTTTAGCAATTGTCATTCCGCAAATTATTTAATGCCCTCTTAACAATACTTACATCCATAGACAGCAACGACAAATAAGCACACGACAATAACAATGCCTGCAACAAGGCCGTGATTTTTCTTAGACCTGCGATATTTTGATTTTGCGCATTCGACATTACTGCTAATTCCATCTCTAGGATTTAAATCGATGCAGCATTCATTTGGGTTTTCAAAATATTCGAAGGTCCCTAAATAAATCTAAATGATAAAACCTTCGAAAATGGTGTTGCAAAAATTTTTTGCTGTCGTATGATATTCAGAGAATGTTTTGCAAGGATTTTTACAAACCGATCTACCGCCCACACGTTCAAACGTGTTCGGAAGCCACGTAGGGGAACACGAGTAATCATTTTTACATGCTTCAAACCAATAATCGCAGTCCTTCTTACATAGAGGGATACCTAAATATCGTTCGGCCCGCACTTTCCCTCTTTGGATTGATACGATATAATTTTGAAACATCGAACCACAGTGGTAAATACATAAATCTTGAATAAAAAAATTTCTAAATATATTATTTTAAATTATGCCTGCAATCTTGGGATAACATTTGAATATGTGGGCATTGGTTGAAAGGGATATTTAAATAATATTCCTCCTTAAGATTTGATATGTTCATCGCTGTTTTAGAGTCACAACAACTCTTTTCCGACCAACTGCTACATATTCCTAGACTTTCCTTAGGCTCTGGATTAGGATATGATTGATGTGAAATGCTTTCAATGCAAGCAAAAGGATGCTCGCGTTTTTCAGCATTAAAGAACGCACATGAAAGTAATGCATTAACATAGATAAAACCACGCATCGTTTAAAAAAATAATTTGAATAATTTAATGTGTTTTTCTTAAAAACGCATTATGCGACTGCGCAAACGATAACTGTTCATTTATATTGTTTTTTAATAATTTATATCATAAATACAATTACCGTAAAAGAAATAATAAATATAATAATGATGAATTTGGGGGCAAGGTTATTATGAAAAATCCCTTTAATACAAATGATCCATAATGAGATACATTTGATTCATATTATTTTGAAAATTATCAGATTGTCTAAGCTAAATTAATTTATTGAAAAAAATATAATATTAAATGTTAAACTTTTTCAAGAAATCTAAACATGACATTAATGATATAAAATTCGAACCTAAAATCCCGCCCCGTGATATTAAAAATGGAGGAAACGGTTGTAATTGAGTATTTATGTCACGTTCTCTATAATCTATACATGTTAAACATGAATTGGATATCATTTACACTCTTAAAATAAAAACTTTACTCAGAATGATAGAACTACGATACGCGTTAAATTTTCGAGTACAAAGAATGTTTTAATTATATCTTTGGTAAAATATTATTTACAATACGAGATAACGAACTTGTTGACAATCCTACAAAAATGATGCGAACAAGAAATATAGCGAGACAGACATAAGTCAAGCTAAATAGGTTTATGACTGGCTATTTCTTGTCAATTGCAACGTATTTCGAGTATGGGATAATATTTCCTCTCCGTCTGCTTCACTTAGGGAGAGGAAAAGATTCACTCACGAAACCAATGAATAAAATTATCCAAAGAAACCCACGTGACAACTATTACAAGGAAAGAATTAATAATTCAAGGATTCGTTAGAAAGAAAGCCTAAACAAGTAGAGTATTTTTGCACACGCATGCGTTGTAAAATAAGAAGTGTTAAATTCAGTTTACGGTTTTGGATTTTCTTTAATTCCAAATCTATGCGCACTCAGTTATAAAATAGTAATATCAATAATATCCGAATTGACAAGAATCTTTCAACTTTATGCTTAAACCTTTTTTTGAAACACATGATCAGCGTTCGGTCGTATTTTACGTAATCCGAATTGAAAATAGAGAAATATATTTGTTTAAATATCTATATTTTAGAAACAATTCGTTTAATTTCAATTCATATTGGTCGTATAATCAATTTTTTTCAATTCTCGTCTGGAATTTACCTGATAATAAATACAAATAATACTATTTCGATGTATTTGTAACAAGATTAGTTCACAAAATATATAATTATTTCAAATGAATAAAGACCTTGAAATATAAAAGTTTATTAAAATGCAATTGACCGCCAATTATTTCGATTTTTAACATCTATAAACAAAAACAATTGTTTAGTAAAGTGGACCGTGAAATTTTAAACTTTAATAACGCGCATGCTCAAGCATGGTATAATTTACAATTGTTTTTGGCATGGAACTTCGTCAGTCTATCCTGGACAAAAAGTTAGAAGCTTGATAAAATTAATCGATAATTCTTTTAATTTGGGGATTAACACAACTACACATTAAATATTTATTTTTCGATGTTTTAATTATTTAGGTCAATATTACCAAGTCTAACTATAAAATAATATGAATATGATTGCATTTAGTATTAATAATGATATATAGAAACCGCTCAGTTTTAAGAGTTTAAGGTAAATAAGGTCAAAAGGACCAAAAAATGTGGGAAAATAACGACCAAAGATATATATTCAAAGTTAGAATCTTCTATGAAATGGTAAAAATATACCTCAATCTAAAGAGAGCTTCTAAATTATATTTAACATTTTACAATCTCTGCAATTTTATACTTCAAATTGTGAGTCTGTTAATAGCCATTATGCCACAAACAGCTATTTCATCAAGAAAAACGAATAACTCATGCATAGATTTGACGGGAGGTAGTTCAGTATTGAACAAAAATAAATATCAATGATTAATAGAATTATTTTCTATGTCACATGAATAAAAAGGTATATTTTGATGAGATAATCGTTCTATTAGCGCCCCCTCTTTAGTCATTAAGCAATGGGGAGATTATTTAAAGGCTAACTGCATATATGAAGGTAATCACGTCTCTATTACTTTCTAATTTACGATTTTAATTTATACAAAATGGAGGTTTTTGAAGTATGCTTGAGTTTCTCGAGTTTATTGTATGAAATGAGAATACTAAAACACTGCTTTCTAAAAACTATTGATGCATATAAACTATAAAAATAATGCTCGATTTTCTTCTTCAAAAAGATACTTGCAGAATAGAATATATCAAAATAAATATAAAATTTTTTACAAATTGATTAGAATCCACGCTCGCGGCATATACTC
>SGJC01000475.1:0-25559 GCA_009887335.1 Henneguya salminicola
TCAAGTGCAAACCAGTTCTGCTTAAACTGCCTGGTGGAAAGCGGTCTATGAGGTGCAGGGCTTGTCTTTTCCCGGAGCTGGAGAGGGAGCTTTGTGAGTGGATAGTGACTGAGCGTCAAAAATGTCAGAAGGTGTCCACAACTCGTGTACAGCTACAGACGAGGGCAATTGGGGAGAGGAGAGGACTCCAGGAGTTCAAGAGCCACTCATCCTGGGTGTTCTAGTTCATGCGTCGGAACAACCTAAGCGCCCGTTTAGCGACCACTGTAGGACAGAAGCTGCCGCCCGACTGGGAGGCGAAGATGGAATCCTTCCGGCTTTTTATCAAAAAGCACATTACGGGCGTTGAAGAATTTCATTTCGGAAATGTGGATGAGGTACCCGAGAAATTCGACATGCCGGGCACAAGGACAGTAAACCTGAGGGGCGCAAAGAAAGTGTCAGTGACGACGACTGGTCACGAGAAGAACAACTTAACTGTGGTTCTCTGCATCACTGCGGACGGTGGCAAACTTCCGCCACTTGTCATCTTCAAAAGAAAGACAATGCCAAAGGAGAAGTTTCCCTCTGGCGTGCTCGTAACAGTGAACGAGAAGGACTGGGTGAACAAGGATGTCATGAAGTTTTGGCTGGAAAACGTTTGGAGAAAGCGCAAGATGTCCTTCTTCCCGCACAAATCCCTGTTGATGTTAGACTCGTGCCGACCGCATATCATACCGGAGGTGAAGCAGAAAATCTCCAGATACTCGACCCTTGCAGTGATTCCCGGTGGGTTAACAAAAAAGCTGCAGCCTCTTGACCTGTCTGCTAAAAGGTCGTTCAAATCCAGGCTGCGAACGAGGTGGGAAGAGTGGATGCTTGCTGGCGTTCACGAATACACAAGTACAGGGAACATGAAGCGGGCTTCGTATGCTGAAGTCTGTGGCTGGATTAGCAAGGCGTGGGCATCGGTGACGAATGAGTGCGTTAAAAACGGATTTCGAAAAGCACTCTACGAGACAGGGAAAGAAGAAGCCGGCGATGCGGAAGATGAGAGAGAGAGAGGGTGATGACGATAACGAGAGTGTGAAGACGGATGTACCGGAGATGCTTGTGGACATAATTGAGTCTTTTGAAATCTATTCTGATGACGACTTTGAGGGATTTGAGTCAAATTCGGTTCATTTCATCACATGTTTATTTCTCCTAATGCATAGCGCGCATGCCTTATTTTCAAAATTTTTTATTTTTTTTGTATAGATAACGCGCGCGTTATCTACCGTAAAATACGGTACTTTAGTTTTCTTATCAAGTCTTTCATATAGATGGCTTAATTTAATTTACAAGAGTTTCTGCGCCTTGGGCCTGGCTGTCTTAAAGTTGGATTTCAATCGGTGTAACTCATTTTTAATGGGATTTGAAAATGTAGAGTAAGATGGGAAAAAATTATCTAGGGCTCTGTATTTTCTATTCTTTTATTAATATTTTGGTTGTTGTGAGATGTAAGTTATTGGCTATGATTTTTACATTTGTAATAATGTGGATGAGTTATTAAAGATTTTATTATAACATTTAAACAAAAAATTCCTGTAAAAAATATTTTATTTTTTTAATCGAAACCCATTTAGAATTATTTTTCGCTTGAAGGCCTGAAACTGTACGAACTGCTGGAGGGTTCGACAATGGCCGATGAACACTGTGCTTCGTCGTACCGGAAACTATCTTTCGCCAAAAACATATTTGTTTTCTCCAATTCCTTATCTCGATGCATTTTATTTAATAGTTTTTTAGCTCGATCGTTTTTGCATGCAGGTTCAGGAGTAACTCTTTAACAATATGCTATAAATCCCTTAAAGCTCTTGATATTTTAGTTCAGTTTAGTTAAATGTTAGAAACTTATCCCCTGAAGTGCGGGAAATGCACGTAAGAAAACAGTCCTCATAAACCCATTCCCTGATGGTTGATTTTTTGTTGATGTGCAAGTAAAGATAGCCTATTACCTCCTCATTTTTTATTTTCCAGTCTCGGTTTCGTTGTTAAATGGCAATTTTATCGATTATATTAATAATATTTTCTCTGTTTTCATTCATACACTTGTTGCAGTATGCATGGTTTTATACTTCAGAATTTCTTTCTTTACAATTAATTATTATAATTAAAAAAATTGATTTAATGCTGAATTTTAATGCAGCGTTAATGAAATTCTTGTAAGGGGACCGCACTTCGACGGATTCGATTGAAAGACACTATATATGAGTAAATTAGTTTTTATCATTGAAAGTAAATCGTTTTTCTAAATTTAAATGCGTGCTACAAAATAATTTTATATTTATTTTAAAGTTGAAATATTATTCATGTGAAGATGTGAAAATAATTATCAATTTTGGATTTTATGACTACAGTCATGGGAGAATAACGAATCAGTGCTGGTTCCTTCCATAAAAAATGAAAGTAAAAAATTTCATTAAGTATATTCTACTTCAAAGATAAAAATATCGAAAATAAATACAATTGAATAGGGGAGCGCAAGGAGACATTACTTTGCAAAGATAGGGCTGATAACTAATATGGTTGATGGAAATCATGGAGTTGTTATTTTCTACGAACAAAATAATTGACCTGAATCTTTGAAACAGAACTGTTCAGAAAAAATTAATATAATTCTGTTGAGGGCTCAGAATTTAAATCATTACTTGCCAGTGCAAATTCTTAAAAATGTAACTGCTACCATCTTTACTGCCTGCGCCATATATTTAAAAAAAAACGCATGATCACAACCTGGGTGCAATGGGAGAGAAGCTTTGAGCATCTCTTTTTTTTTTTAATTTTAATTGACAAATAATGAAATAATACGAATGCATAATTAATTAAAAATAATATTGAGTATATAAATTATTATATAGTGCGGCCTTTATTCGCTCACTCTATTATTTTTCTGTAAAAAGAAGGGATTCATAGTTTTTATATCTTCTCCCAATGTCTTTTATAACGTCGATTATTTTTTCCGTTATTGGAGAACGTTGATAAGAACTTCAAACTTCATTTTTTTTACAGAAAACCCCTAAATAATGGGTTAGATTGAAAGTCGTAAGGAGGGCTGATAATTAACGACAACTTCTTAAATCCAACTAAATTTACAACTGCTAGAGTATAATAAAATGGAGTATTGCCCATAATTATAATTTTTCTTTGAATAATTATACGATTACTTAATGACTTATCCCAATATTTCGTCATTATGAATGCATCAAATGATCCTACGAACAATAATTGAGGAAGGCGTTTGTCAAAATTCAAAAAATAAAACTTACATTTCTACATCATTGTGTTGGTACCATGGTTTGGGATGTTAAAATAGACAACGCGAAGGGATAGTAAGGCGTATATTTAGTTAAAGCTCGTTACGTAGATACAAACCAGATCTCTATCTTGTTAATTAACCTTTCGATTGAGATATGCGAATATCTTACCGATAACAGCTTCTCAAATTCTCGAGGCAACGAGGTGTTTTTATCTCGTTTTGGTGTTCTCCATTTATTTTACATCTTGCCTAATTGTAAAAAGTTTCATTTAAGTCGTTCAAACAGATATAATGAATTCCGGCGAAGGTAAAATAAATTATTGAAGAAATCAACAATTGAATCTCCCGGCGACATTCGATATTTTAGTTTTGTGTTCGCCAAAAATTAGAAGATGGCAGAGGGGGACTAATTTTTTATATTTTTTATGCCTTCGTGCGTATGGCATACACTTAAACCAGCTGCCCTATCAATGAGCCCGTGTAGATGAATTCTGCTTCATTCATCTGTGAATAATAATTTTAATATTTTAATACACAAAGACATGATCTAGTCTTTGCATTAAATTCAAATCGTCTTTTTAAATCAGGAATAATTATCTTCATTATTAATTTTGTTGTTTATAGTATTTCTCATTAATTTTTTTCTACAAACCTTGCAAAAGATTATTATTTACGTGTATTACCATATCGATACGAAGCAAATATAAAGAAACTCTGCGTTTAGTTGTGTAGTGTGTGTTTTTTCATGTAAACACACTACATTGCAAGTATTTAAACCACAAATCGTAAGCACACAATAAAACCATTATTTTCAATTTCAGTTCTATAATATGGAAAGATTTTAGGAAGTGGGTAAAACTGTAATTTAACACTTTTCTACCTGAGAATGGCTGGATAATAGCAGCTAGGAGCTAGAATATATGATAAAAATGTTTATAAATTCTTTTTTATTTCATTACTTTGTTGAAGAAATAAAAAAGATTTCAAAAATAAAAAATCTTGCACATTTCTCCATTTATGGAAAAAGAAAAGACACAAGTGTTAATAATCTATCTTTGATTTCAGAAAATATAAAATTACATATTCTTATTCTGGTTCAACTGGTTTTTATTTTATCAACAAAATTATAAGCAAGATTCAATTCTTCTCTAAACGACTATTTAAAATATTCGCCATTTTAATTATTTTATTATTTGGAGAATTGATAAAATATTTAAAAGTATTCCCCTTTTATATCGCAAACTATATTCTATTGGTGGCATAATCGATACAAAAAATCTACCAGAAAGTTCTCTGGTGTTTACATAATTAAAGTCCGAATTCGAAGAAATGTATACTTTGCAATTTGATATTTTGATTTAATATGCATCCCTTCTAGATACTTCTCTCTGCCTTTATAGTATTATATCTCATGTTGATGCGGTTAGTATAAATTCTGATTATATTCAATTTCGTTTTTTAATCCAAAGTGGTCGCTTCTTTTATTTTTACCAAAATCTATGCTGCAAAATTAAAAAATCAAGACTTTAAAATCAATTTACAATTAACCTTAAATTCAATTTGTGATCAAGAAAACTAATTGCATTTTCGTTTTAGCAAAGTCCCGAAATAGAAAAAGCCATTTCGAATATAAATTAATGAACAACCAGAAAATTAAACACGAACAATAGAATGTAAGGATCAAACATATGTTAACAGAAAAAAAGACTAATCGGCCAAAATTAACCTAGAAAAAGATTGTATCCTATTTTTTCGACCTAAGTTTGGCCATGGATGAACAAGTTCTGAATGATTGGACTTGAACTTCTAATATTTTAGAATCTTAGCATAATACGTAGGGAAATTAGTAGAAATAACTCTAGTCAGAATCTATACACCAATTGAATACATCTTTCGAGAATAATATAGCTTGAAAGTAAAAGTCCTAAACGTCGACTCTGAAAGAATTTTAACCGTTAAACATAAACGGCACATATAGAAAGTAAGTCACATATGAAATATTATATCAAACCGGCATAATCTTCTTCTAATAGGAACACCCTATAATAGCTTAACAAATTTTATTTTAAATTTAATATTCGTTTACTTAATTTTTTTTATCATATATGAAGTAAAAATCTTTAGCCAAAAACTTATTTGCGTCGAGAAAATAATCTTAATAAATAATCAAACAAAAACTAACATCTGTAGTTTATTCTTTGCGTATTCTAGATCTAATAGTGACATAGCGATTAAATTGTTAAAATAATGAATAAATTAAAATAAATATAAAATAAAAATAAATGGGAAAATGAGTTGGCTCGAACCTAGCTCCGTTCTTTGAATTATTATTTTTTGAATTTCTGTCAAGTTATAAAGTTATAATATTTTTTTATTAAATATTTCAACTAAATTTAAATTTGTCAAAATATGTAAATGTGTAACCATTTAGAATAAAAAATCAAAAAAGTGTGTTTTGATTTTAAACTTAAAATAATGAAGTAAAAAATATTTGGTGACTTGAATCAAAAATACTTTATTTACTTAACTATCTTCATGCAATGTAATAGAAAAAAATGATCTAGATAGGCTCTGAGAGACACAAAAAATTATACTTAATAAACACATAAAAATGGTGGGACCATGCACGGCGACTAATTATATTTATTCTATTCTATTCGGTGAGTTTATTCATTTACATCTCGCCAAATGCATTTTTTATACCTATACTATGTATAAAATTACCATTTTTTTTGGTTCAGTGATATATAATATAGTTGTATGGTAAACTAATATAATGTAATTATAAAACTAAGTAAAAATGAATTTTAAAAATGTATAACTTTTCGGCAAAGGTCATTGTCCTTATGATGCCTACTACAAGACGAGATGCCAAACCGATACTGCCGTTTCTATTTATTCTATTTCTTTGTTTGAAAATATGTTGCTTGTGTTTTGTTGTGAGTTCAGTCATATAAGGCTAGGAAACATTGGTATATTGATAATTTTTCAATATTCTGTCTTGATTATTATTAAAAAGTAAATCATTTTAATGATTCCATTTACTCATCATTAATTTACCGTTAAATTGAATCGGTAAATTAAAATTTTATATAATATATTTTTAGGTTATTATGGAGAATTTTAAGTAGCAAAAATACAAGTTGATTAAGTAGGAAAAAACGATTTTACACGAAATCATTATTTGAAATTATCTTTGACAATTTTTTTTAATAAATCATTATGCTAATGTTTTGTATGAATTATCGATTAGTTTAAGATTGGTTGATTTATGCCGATTCAGAACAACGACTGAGTTTTTGGTCGATTTTTTTAATATTCGATGAGTGCAGTCTCAGTGAAACTCGTTTGTTTATTGTGCTATTAAAACATTAATGTATCTACCAACCCAATTTTTGTATTGAATCAATCTAAGTATTTTAATTATTTTATAAATAATGAACCAGCTGTAATTCTGCTTTTAATCAACAATAATAAAATGCTAAACTGTTTATCTTTATCTGTTTGTAATCCTACCATATTGGAATATAACCTTCATAGTCATCTATTACCAATTCGCCTCAATATAAAAATTGATGAGGTAAAAATTCCATACATTTAAGAGCCATGCAAAAAAAAATTAACGAAAAATTCGCTTAAAATAACGCGTAGATCTATCGACCTTCAAATAAAACTTTAGACAAATCCCACTGAATGCTTTTTTGAAGGAAAAACGAATCAGAAATTAAAAAAAAAAGCTTAATATATAAATAACATAGTCTCTAAAATTACATTTTAATTACATTATTTTTAAAAAAATGGTCCGGAATAAAATCTGCCACTGATTTTTTAAATCTTACTTTCAGTTTTTTTTTTGATACATATAAATATAGGATTTTCAAATATATTCTATTAATAAAGACTAATTTATAAATTTTATTGTAAAATCAATGAATTGCACAAAGTCGAAGTTATTTAATTTTTCATTGAAGGTAATCCAAGTGTAAAAATAATATTAAATACATTAATATGTGCAACATGTCAAAAAGAAATTGATCAATAATTCTGAAGATTGTACAAATCCACTTTAACTATATATTTTAATTTAGAAACACTCAGGAAATGTAACGTAACCGTTTAAGCAGTTCGTCAGTCCAGTTGAAGCTAAAAAAAATGTACCTGTCAAAAAATTTGATAAAGATTTTTTTAGATGTTTTAATGGTAAAAATTTCACCTCAAAAGCTCTAAAATACCGTTTCCCTCAAACGTTTAAATTAAAAAAAAATAGTTTAAATTTATGATATTCCCGAAAAAAAATTTCCGAAGGAGTATTAAACGTGGACGAAGAAGCATGATATTAAACTATTGTAAATTAGCCAATATAATTAATGTTTAATAAAAAGTTTGGATCAACACGACCTTATATGTCAAATATTTTAGTTGTAAAATGTAGAAAATTTAAAAAAGAAGAAATTTAATTAATGATGTGCTTGAATCTTAAATAAAAAAATCCGATAAATATTAAAAATTATCAATTTGTTTCTGAAATATATGGAAAAATCAAACCGAACGTATGGAAGCTTTTTGTGTCTGATCTCGCTCTATACGCTATATAAGTAGGAAAAATATTATAACTGATTTTCTTAAAAATGATGCAAGTAACAGCCTAAAGCCGTTTACTACATAGATATGCGAAAAGGTAAGAACTAAATGTAAATACTTGACGAATATTGTTTTGGAATTAAAAAGATTGTTGATCAATATAAAAACACAAATGGAATTATAAAAATAAAATCTTTTGTTAGAAAATACTAAATTTTCCATTTATTACTTGATGATTGATATGGCTGACTTTTTCTTTCTATTACTGCTCCGAGTTATGCCTAAACGAAAGAGTTTATTTTGGATGTGAAAGAATTAAGCTTTCTTAGGAAGTTCATTTTTGAAATGTTCGTTTCTGAAAATTTTATTTGGGAGCTAAAATATAAAAAGTAGTGTTAACACATAATTATGAATATTTAATTACTTTAAAGACATAGGAACAAATCTTATGTTATAATAATGTGATCCTTTAAATTGTTTGTTCCGTAATTTAAAGTTTTCCATCTAAAATTGTGAACGAAAATTCCAAACTCAAATTTTTTAAACACATAATTGAATTATGTGAAATTCCGAAGAAATATAGAATGCCATTATTCAAACAAGGAGGCTGGAAAATTTTTGTCTGAATTAAAAAATATTTTTGATGAAAAACAAAAAATTCGAGCAATGAAGAATTAATAAATACTGCTATTTTTATACTATCTAAAAAAAATAAAAAAAAACGAACATTTATTCAGGTTTTAGGAACATTTTAACATTTTAAGTGGTTTTTTAAACATTTTTACAACAATTATTGATGTAATTAAAAGAACCCTTTAACCAAAAATTACATTTAAAAATATAATAAATTGACAAAAGCCATGTATATTAGTTAAAAAATTATGTATTATGAATCGAATTTTTGTCCGGGCTCGAACTATAAAGAATCTATTTTAGTTGTAAAATTTTTAATTTATTGAGGAAATTTTATTTATTTTATAGCTTTAAATACAATTAAGTTATATTTAAGAGAAATATTTATTACCTTTTTACAAATTAACTATATATCTCATTAAGTTTCGGTTCGTTTCAACCGATCAATTCTCCTCTGACTTTTCCTGAGCGAAACTTTGGCGGGGTCATGGAGTATCCTGAATTTTTTAATAAATTTAATTTGTATAAATGGTAATAAAACGAGGGCATTGCCTCTTTCTAACAAGTAAAAAAAAACAGGTTCCTAAAAAAATTCAAAAAAACAACAAATCCACTACAAACGGACACTCAAAAAGGAATGATGATTGCGAAAAAAAGAAGATTGGGGATTGATTAAAAAAAATGATAAAACACAGTATAGATTGTTTTTTTTCAAGTACATCTTTTTGCCAAATTTGAGTTTTATCAAAAAGTATAAAAAAGATACATTTTAATATTTTTGGGTTAAAATTTTGTTCGTCGTGTTTGACAAATTTAAATTAATATTTTTAAGATTTAAATTTACCTCCCTATTTTGTTATAAAAGGTGATGTTTATTTATTCATCAAAGAAACTAGAGGTTAGATAAAAGAATTTGAATATAATTCTCTGTAAATTTTACTTTCCAAAAAGTAATTTTTAATATTTATTATAGCAATTTATTATTAAAACCAGGACTTATAAGCCAGCGAATAAATAGATGTTTATTGAACTTAAGCTTAGACGCTGTTCTTTGATATAATTTAAATTGAAAATTCCTTTTAGGACGATGTTGCAAAATAACAGCACTCAAAAGGGGGAGCAGATAAATTCATATTTTTTTTGATTCTATATGCGGTAATAACTACCACCCACGAAATAAGTTTAAAATATGCATCGGTTTCTCTTTTTTCTTAGCCCATCCCATTGAAATAACTTATAACGTAAAAAAACACGTTATTTATATTAATTTTTCAAAAAAAAGAATTTTCGATGATACAATAGAAATAATAACCTTTCTATGGATGAGATTGTATATGGAAATGTAATCAAGAATTAGATTATTATTAAATAGAAAAGCCATCAATGAATCTAAAGGTTTTCTATAAATGGATTAATATCAGCTGTTGAAGGAAAGAATTCACAGAAATTTATTCTTGATTAAATCCAAATATTAAAGTGAGGCAATAAACACGGACATCATTAGTCTAATATTATAAAAAGTAGTAAATAAGGAAATTCGAATTTAAAAAGTAAAAATACTTTTCAGAATGCTTTACAATCACCGATTATTTGAAATCTTAGAATTGATTGCTTATAAATTGCGAAAGAAGATTTTAGACTACCGAATGTTTAATGTTTGAGAAAAGTAATAGTATAAAGATTGAGGAGTTTGTAAGATTCACGAAAGACGTAGATGAAAATCTTAAGAAATATTGATGCATTCAGTATATTAACTAAATCAGTTTTTTTACCCATTTTCAGAGCAGTTTCTGGTTTAAAGCCAAGTCAAATGGAACAATGTAATAGAATTATTGAGTCTCTTTTTTTAAAAATTTAACTAGATTAGATTAACTCTCTAAAAAGGGGAGGGCTAAGAAAAACGAATGTTTATATCCCTCGTAGTTCTTCTGTCTCAAAAGCTACCCTCATAGTATCACGAATAGCTGTGGTTCTACTAGAACAAATCTTCTACTCTCATATAAAGCGCATTACTAAATATTTCTTTGAGTATGCCACCCGATATTTACATAAGACACAGCTGCTAAACCTTTGCGAATCTCGCCACGATCTGTATTCCCGACGAGGCTAGGACGCACCTTGATATTTATCATCCCTATTATGTTTTGGCTCAGGTATTGCAAAGTACGTATCTTTACTCTTATCATTCTTTCTTGTGAAGATCTACTCCCGGGCTGGTATTTAATAGTAACAGAATTAATGAATGCGAAACCAGAAATTAAGACCAAAGTTTTTTTAAAAAATAGAAGGCTTTACTCGAATTCAAACTCTTAAATATCCCCACGACCTTACTTAGGGCGAGGGGACTTACCCATCTTTTACATTAGATACAGACAAACTACCTCATCTAGTTATAGCCAAAGGGTTTAGATCTAATATTTAATTTAAGTTTCACTATTAAAATAATTTTTTCTTTCAGATGCGTTAAATAAATACTGTCCAATTTCGGCAGGAGTTCAGGAAGACTAAGAAAAAAATAAACAGAGTAAACGTATATGTAATCTCTTTCCATGGGACATAATTAAAAATTTTGAGTATCATACTAAAATTTAAAATCAAATTATTGTTAAAATTTGCTCAAGAAGTATGAAATTAAGTCTTAAGTCTTAATTGATAAAATTGGAGCCATAACATACCCGAAATTATATTAAAACAGGGGAATTTGAAATTTTATATTCAACACATAGAAGCAAGTTTTTTTTTTATTAAAAATTGTGAAAGAAAATTCTAAAGATGAACAAGGATGTTAATATAACTACGATTTTGTTAAAAAGGATAATATAAAAGCACTCGATAAACCCGCCAACTCTTTGAAACGGGTGATTAAGGTTTTCACGTAAACTAAAAGACAGCTTAGTATGATGTTAACGATTTAAAAAAGAAGGTCGAATTGGTCAAATGGGGAAAAAATCAGAAAGAAGCAATAAAAGATTACCTAATTTTTCGGCTCAAATAAATATTTTATAATATCAGATTATAATTTTTGTTGCGGGAACATAAATGAAACAGATTCATAAAACATACCTACTCCTGCAAATATATAATTTCACTATATCGTTTTTTATAAAATTATTGCCCAATTTGACCATCTTCCTTTTAATCAAAGGGATAGGTTCGTAATGTCTAAACCACAGGTCTTATAAAAATAGAAAACTGAACTTGATCAATAATTATTACACAGATGTTAAGTAATAAAATTAATTGATACTTCTGAAGAGGATGGACAAAATATGATTAAATCATTTACTATCAATTTATTGCAAAATTAGTCTTTGTCATAAATGCGCCTACCCAACGGTGGCACAAAACTATTCTATATTATAAATTACTTTGATATATTCAAATATAATAAAAAGAAATGAATATTTAAGTTAATATTTAGGGATTCGAGCAATTAGTGGAAACACATACATTTTTTTATGTCCAAGAAATTAATTTTAAGTCATTTTTATACTCAAATAAAATCTATAAAATAATATTGTAAAAATCTATGAGGAATAAAGGTAAATTTTGAGAGATTTCAACTGTATGAAGTTAGTTTTTAAAGTATTATTGTACAAACCTTTGTATTTAAAAAAATTCTGACATCCATTTAAAATGGTAATTTTTTCAAGAAGTACCTTAAGAGGTTTTAACATAAAAAACTGAACTTTTATTTCAGTTAGACGGTACCGATAGTTCAAATAATTTTACTAGAAGCTCTAAAGCTACCCTAATTTGAGACAATCGAGTTACTAAGGAATATTTTAAAGACCGATACGTTTGAACTTACCTTCTTAGTCCATGCTCTTGTACTAGTGCCTTCCCAGAATCAAGATTTTAAAGGTATTTTAGGGAATAAGATCTCAAAATTCCTGGTTTAGTCTCGAATTTAGGCGGTTTCAAAAGCTTGACAATAAACCTAGTCTTAAAGATGCCGGTAAAAATTGACCCATCGACAAAATAGGGAAAATATAGTTTTTAATTTTATAAATACTTTAATTATAATATTTATTAGTATTTATATAGTTATTTAATATATTACGTATTTTCGGTAACTTCGCTGCATTTATCCCTTTGATATTCACTTAAAACTAATAGTTAGAACAAATAAATTTCAAAACTGTTGTGTTTGGTGAGGAAATCACACATTTCTCTTGAATCCAAATAAATTTTTTCACCAAAAAAAGAATTATATTCTGTGATAAAATTTAAATCTATTTTAGCTGCTTGTAAGATATATTTCCTCCACGCTCCCGTATATCCAATTGATGGAATATCTTTTTGTGAAAATACGTAAAATTGATAAAAAATATCTTCGATTAAGTGATATACTTCTGAAAGAAGTAATATAGATTCAAAATTAATATAATCATAAAAATATAGATTTGGACGGAATATTTCTATTATGGGATTGATTAATGTATCTAGGTTGTATATAAATTTGGTACCTTCTCTCATAAAGTTAACATAAAAAGCTTCCAAGAGGTTTATACCAGTTATAATATTAACACATTTTTTTGATCTTACCACATCTTCGATTTTCAAAAATGTATCAATTATTCTTTTGATATGCTCTTCATCCAATTCAGTTAATTGGCAAATAGCTATTATTTTTTTTGACTTTTCTACTATTTGTTGTAAATATAATTTATTATAATCATCACAAAGAACACTTTCTTCATCCACATTGAAATTTAATTCTCTCTTTAATATTTCAATATTTGATTGCTGGAAATCATTTTTTTTATTAACCTAGATATTAAAAAAGTATTATAAAAAATAGGTTTTGTAAACTAGATTAAAGATCTACACCATGCTATGATTATAAATAAGATCCATATTCATCAAAATCTGCTTTAAAATAAAACTGATAAAAATTACAAAGGCAATATTCTAGAGACATTTTTTTTTATTTGAAAAATGTGAATTCAATTGATAAAAAAAATGGTCAGAAATTTTGTCATAATGTTTTGTAAAAACCAAAGTTTCTTAAATAGGCTCCTACTTACTCACACGCTGCTCAAGGAGTCATTTATTAATTGAGTCTATTATTAAGGTATAAAAAGTAAAATAATATAAATTTACCCCAACAAATAAAACAATTTAATATTTCGGGGTACTAGGATGTTTAAAAAACATTTTAGACACAAATGTATCAATTTCGTGTTTAATAAATTTTTGAAGAAAATCGATTAAGCCGAAAGAAGTAAGAAAAAACCCAAAAGGGGATAATTTTATGATAGGCACAGTTTGTAATGACGAGTCGATTAAGAAATTAAAATTAAGTCAAGAAAATAGCCTTAAGAATTAATGAAAAAGTACATAGATTACTAGACTAATTTCAATTACCCTACTAGGGGTCATTTAGCACAAAAAAAATTAGCATTTTAGAAAACTATTAATCTTTACATTCCGTTCCGTATGATTCTTTTTTATTAAAAATGCTCTTCTTTCAATAATATTTTTCAAACTTAATAAACTTGTCAAACGAGCTTTTATTATTACAAACAATTGGCATTGATCTGGATAACTTTGTTACGCTTATATTTGGTTTAAATGGAAAGAATTTTAAATGCGACAGATAAGTTTCAGGTTGTTTAATTCTCACCAATACTCAGCTTATAATTAAAAAAAGTTGAAACATAATTAAAATCTTATCTCTTACTAGGTCATAAGTAGGCAGCGAAGATTTATAAAGTTACATCTAGTCTTCTGTAGATACTTTTGCTGCACAAATACCAAGTATTTAATTTTAAGTTTAAATTTGCAATTGATGTTTCATTTATCAAAAACAAACTCCTGGTTTTAATGAACTTTTAATAATTCATGTTTTTAAATTTTATTTTAAAATAGATCATATCGGTCCTACATATTTTTCAATTATATTTATATCTTCGTAGGGTTTTCTAAATGTTGTATATCATAATATTTTCAACTCCTTTTCATAAAAAAAAATAGTTTTTATATTTACAGTCAAGCTAAGTGGCGAATTAGTTCAAACTTATCGACTTATATCTAATTTAAACATATTTTTATAACATTTATAGTATAGTGAGGTAGGAATCATTATATTTTAAGGAAATAATGATATTTCAAAAAGATATATTTGTTATTAATACCATAACAGTTTTAGCCATAAATTAAAAATTTCGAATTTATTTCTGCAAAAATTCAAAAAGTATAAATTATAAATGTTTTGACTTTAAGCTTTAAAGCATAATATTATTCTTTTATTTAGTTTGACATGAAAAAAATAAAAGTATTACGTGGCGAATATTTTTCTCCATTGCATCACAGTGATGGGTAACAAAATGAGAATTCACTAGGATAAAAATAATATGCATTACCATTCTTTTCAGATAAGAATTTGCAAATTCGTTTTACTATCGATGTACCTTTTTTTTTTGAAGCTTCTTTATAAAAACGATAAAAAGAATAATTTATCCGTCTCATGTAAGTTACAACGTATCCCCATGCAGCGCCATCAGGATAATCAACGTGATTTTTTGATATTATTTCAATTTGGTGAGAATGAAATTTCATTAGAGAATGGAATAATTTTAAGGTTTGTTCTCCATTTTTATCAGCAAATGACCAATCAAGTTCATAGAATTGTTTCACCATATTTGGATCTTTACGCTCGTCATCCACTAAAAATAAATCTATTTGACATACCTTCAACTCCAAAATATTCTTTTAGATTTTCGATATTGCTATTCATACATTTTTGTTGCCTAAAAAGCTGAAGATAAGATATTAAGCCATCTAATTCAGAATTTAGAGACCCATCTTCTTTATGACTCGCAAACTGCTTGAGAACATTTTCAATATATAAAATGTTATTATCAGTATAATGGAATGCCTCAACAATTTTACAAATGATCTTGGCATAATCAAAATGAAAACTAGACAGATTAACTTCCCATAAAAAAATAGGACATATCTAAATGGATAGAAAAATATATTCAAGCAATATATTTTATATTTTGTTACTAACTGTTTTAATATATATAAAACTGAAATATTGTGTCAAAATAATATCCTATAAATAATGTTAAAGATATAAATATTTTTTGATAATTGTGTCAAGTAAGAAGAAACTTTAAGCTTGATTATAATTTAATTCGTTCTCATGAAAAAATGGCTATTCTGCCAGTAGCAAAGTATAGTACTTTAGTTAGCAAGTGGGATAGTGGTCTAATAAGGTTAGGGGAGTATATTGAAATTTTGGGAGGAGGTCAGGAAAGGAAGACTGTAAAATTGCCCTCGATAAATACATAAAGGAATCTCTGGCTGCAGAGTTTAACTGATACTGAACAATATCAAGAGCGATGATTAGGTCGTACTGCAAAATTATGCTCCAATTATGCGTTTTGCACAAATTGAATGCTAAAAGTTGTTCATAAATGCTCCCTTGGTGCTGATTATTTTATTGATATTTATTTTAATTGGCAGACAGTCAAGCTCTGTAGGTCAAAAGAAAAGCAAGATTTTAAACATCGAGTTTATGACAAAATTTTTTAATATATTGATTGATGAATTTTTTTACATTGTTTCTTATGCAGATTAAATAGATAGTAATATAAATGTAAAAAATATTCCCATTCCTTCAAATTAATAAATTACATCCAGTTTATTCTTTATTTACAGGAGATAAAAGTATTCATTAACCAGAAATTAGTATTACAAAATAAGGCACATAATGATTGCATTTATAAAACAATAAGGAACAATAAAATGTGGCCGATAAAATTTGTATGAAAGGATAAATGATAGATTTCAAAAAGAATTTTTAACTTGACAAATGAAAAATTAGCTTAGAAAATGTAAATCAAAAGTATAGTTTTACGAAACAAGAACTTTATTCAGAATCGAAAACATTTGTCAAGGCCCTCATTATTAATATACTATTGGATGAAAAAAATATCAAAAATTATACGCAACGTCAATCAGAAAAGGTAAGCAGAAGTGTAAACTGCAATAATCTTCTGGGTTGAAGTCTATCATTGTTTCAGAGTTGTCTCAGAAAAATAAATAATTTTATGCAATGCAAATAATAATAATTTTATAGCATAAATGAATAAAAAAACCATAGGACCCCTGTTTCGCTATTTAATATCGTTTTTTTAATCCCGGTTTGATCTTTTGGGGTCAAAAGAATATCTTCTTCCCAGGGGTATTCATATACAAGAAAGGCGCTGGATAAAAATTCAAAATGGCTACAAGTTTAAATTTATTTTATTCAGCCTTTTTTGCAATCTGAATTTTATCTTAGAAAATTACTGTGCTTTTCTTAAAATATTTAGCTTACCGTATTATATTATTGCAGCCTTTACTAGTTTTGATAATACATAAATATCCTTTAATTTCTTCTCAAGATTAAAATCCAAAAATTGATACAAAACCCATAATCATAAAGCATAAAATTATTATTTGATTTATAAATTTGAAATCTCTCCTTATAAGGTTTACCGAAAGTATTTTCATTTTTAAAATTGTTTATTTTCATAATATATAAATTCAGAGCTTATAACTTATCGCAATATTAAAGCTTCAAACCAAATTTGTTTAAGATAGCGGTATTCTAGTAAAAAAATACAATCGGGACAATTAAAAATGCCATTATAATTTAAATGTTATAAATTTCAATTTTTTTTCACTTATAACAGAAGGTTCGCATGCGAAACAATACTGGTTAGCATAGTTCTGTTTTGTTTGAACGACAATAGATTTATTCCCAGAGATACTCTCTACCTAATGCCAACTCAGTTTTGATTCAAAATTAGGATGAAACACCCATAATTTAGAATGATAAATAATGAAACACAAGAGACTAAATAGCAAGTTATTGCGTAATAAATGTGTGGTTGTAAGTAAATTGTATATTTATTGCAAAAAAAGCTTTTCAGAGTATTTAGGATTGAATTACAAACATATTAGTTGAGGGATTGTAATTACAAATGAAAGCTTCGTAATAAAAAAATAGAATATTTACAGACGCAAAGAAAACTGCCCAAAGGATTGAATATAAAATACTTAAAGAGATATAAAATATCTGCGAAAAAGAGGACTGCGTTTTATTTCAGTGTTTGAATGTCAAATATTTTCTGGCTAAAAATTCGGAAAATAGGTTAAATAAATGCATATCACTAACCATCGAAAGATCCAAGACACTTATTAAATTGTATTGTTACGGAATATAAAAAATTGATTTTTCGATAATTTTATAAAAAAAAGGACCTGACCCCTTCCTTTTTATCCCCATAGAAGAATTGTACCAAAAAGAAATTATTATTTGTGCAGGGGTCTTAAGAATTTAGGGCATTATAAAAATTTCAAAATAATTTTCTACTATAAACGGTACAAAATTTTTTCAACCTCTCTGATACAATGCAGTTTAATTTAATTTCAAAAAATCCTATTATTTTAGGCATAGATTAGGTTTAATATTTTAATTAAATAAAAAATATACGTATTTAATTATTTTGTTCTATCGTTAGATCAGGTTTATGACACCTGTTTAACATTATGTGAAGCGGTTCAAGTTTGTACCACAAATTCGGTTCCAGTAGAGTAATAAGACAATTGAGATGAAAGAAATCGAAAAATTTGAGAAAGACAGATGACCTTCATGGGCTGCCGTCTGTAAAAAAACTTTGATAAATATATAAGAAGCTTGTAAGAAATAATGTTCACAACGCAATAGGCCTCCGCGTAATGCTTGTGTGAGGCACTAAGTATTAAAAATTATCTTGGGAATCGTATGTGTATCAAAAAATTGATTCGTAATTTGTAACTATGAGACTCCGAAGCTTCTCTTAAAAAACATAGTAAAGATTTTTATGTCGATTCAATTATGAATAAAGTCAAAATAAAATTTAAAGTGCTAAAAGAACCGTTAAGCGTCTGACATAAGAGGCTTGTATACTAGATATCCTTATTTATATATTCCAATTTCAATTTCTGGAAATCTATCGACTTAACCTTATTCGATTCATATTTTTTTCAATGCATACATTTAAAATAAAAGGGAAAATTTATTAACGCGAGAAATTTTTACGTCTGATTGTTGGTAATAATTCAAAATAAGATATTTTATAGCAAAAATATATATAAATTAATAAATCTTACTAATATGAAAAGCAACATTGTATAAAAGTATCTATCTGAAAAAGGTAGGGAAATAAGGCGCTATATATAGTCAGTCCGATCTAAAAAAAAGCCAAAAAAATATTAATATAGCCGTTCGCTAGAAATATCTAATAATAATGTGGATAAGTGTGGAGCTTATTTTAATTATAATATATCTGAAATATGATATTATAAAAAAATTGATGTCCCCCTTAAAAATATTAGTTTTCTGTATGAATTTATTATTCTAAATGTGTTAAAATCTATTTTATTCAACAACTGTTCTTTTTCTTAAAAATTTATGAGGGTTTACTCAAAGCATATATTTAGATAATACATAGCCTTGAACAAAATTATATATTAAGAATTTTCTTATAATAAAAAACATATTTATTTAACTGAGGTTAATTTGAAAATTTTAAAAAATTTTGTGACTGTTATATCCAACATATTTATTAAGGTGGGTCGCATATGTACAAAATTTCTTAGCTCGTTGGCAAGGAAATATTTAGATGTATATTAAAATGGTTACAATTTATTTTTTTAATTCAAAAAAAAAGAAAAAAATAGTTATTAAATACTAATTTGAAAAGAAATATTATTAAATCTCCCACCTTTGAAAATAAATGACTTTTAGTATGACAGAAGAAATAGTAATTTAGACTTTTATTATCTTCGAGGGGGAGGGAATAATAATGTACGGGTCTGTTTCATGAGAAGTTTAACACTTTTATCTCGGAAACCTGCTACTGCATAGGCTCGTGTTTAGGAATAAGAAAATATATCTCTCTTAAGTCCATTAAGAAAAATGATTGAGCAGAGGGATGGGCTAACAAGACAATTTCCAATGTATTTTGAAAAGCGATTCTTATTCGCAGCTTGATGGCGGCAGTGATAATATCTTTAAATTTATTTAAAACAATATTTTGAACAGTCTCTAGCCCCATCCCCTAGACTATAACTCTTATTTTATTTGGATACTAATCGCCAAACAAAATTCATTTTTGGAGTACTTTCTTTCAAGAATATTCCTTTTATTAACCTCAACTGAACATGAAAAACTTTAATGTGTTCCTTTAGAGAAAGTAGTTCAGTTTGCCTATCTTCATTATCCGATATTTTAGTACGCTACACGGTAAATAAATTTAGCAGCAGGACTATGATAATAATTTCTAAACATCTCATCCAATTTCTTTACCTTTAGACGCAGTACTTCCGCATGTATCATTTCAATGAAATCGGAAGAACAAAAACGTTGCTGTGCCTGATATTAGATATTATGAGTTAATCTGTTTAAAAAAAGTTTAATTGTTGTGATTTTGACTACAAAATAATAGCTACATGATAATCTTACTTACGTAATATAATTTTTTTTTTAATTTTCACTTAAGAATAAATTTTATCTGCCTATTGCGAAATTTATAATTGAATTATTTGTTATCCTTAAATCTACCATTTCTTGAAAATATTAACTGCTACTCATTTTCTTAAATTGTATAATTATCTTCAATTTCCCGTAGAAAACTATCTTCGAAAAATCCCGTGATAAGAAATTAAGTGCCCGGTACCACATTTTAATGAAAAAACTGAAGAACAAGAAAATGAATATAATTTCAAAAGAAATGCTCAGACAAGGGACAAAAAACCTTGTTCGGATCCTAGTCGACCTCACCAATTCTCAACTAACGTACTCTGACAATTAGAAAATCAATTATAATACATTTGCACGAATCATAAATAATTATAAAAACAAAAATTGGAGATAAAGCTCTAAAAAGGGTTTCGTGAGAGCTGTTCTAAGGAAGATATCGCTAAAAATATTATAGGAAATAAAATTCGGTATACAATGTTATAGATAAATATAAAATTGGTTTATAGTTCCATAATTCGATTTAAAATTTTAATTTCGTGAATATTTCGAGGCTTCGTGAATGTGAAATACACTGATATGAAATCCAACCAATGATTGCAGCTAAGGCAGGCAACCCAGATTAATATGTGATTAGAATAACCACTTTTCAGTTATTATAAAAAAACTTGTTAAAAAAATAAGATCGCCCACAAAAGTTGGTTCCTGGCCCTCTAATTATGCTACAATTAAACAGTTTGAATTAGAATTAAGCTATCCTGGGTGAAAAATATAAAGATTTTAAGAATTTTTAAGTATAAATACATGTTAAAGTTACAAATTCGACAGAAATTCAGTTGAAACATAATAAAATTTACATTTGAACGATATTATTAGATAAGAGTTCTACTGAAGTCTTTTTAAAATCACGGTTTTTAATAACTCTTTATGTTAAAATAATTGATAAAAATTTTTATAAAAACAACTATTTGTAAAGTTAAGAATTAAATTTTATCATATTGAACAAGTAATGCTTTATAGATGTTAGTCACACACTCTTATTAAAATCTTTTTCTGTCTTTAACATAGTTTCGCAAACTAAGTTTGGCATTTTATAATAAATTTCTTCGATTTCATTAAGAATGTTGTTTTAAGCATATAGATCATTGTAACATGAAATTACTCGTTCTGGAAACATATATTGACGATTTTTATATTTCTTGGAATGTATGCGGCATTGAAAAATACTGCTATAACTATATATTTAACAGTTTTTCTTCGGATATATTATTCAAATTACTTTTCTTACCGATAAATTATTGTCTTATGAGACACAGAGCATTGCAATTATGTCCATCCAAATGCACATCGAGATGCAATAATAGACTCGTATTTTATTATGGGATAAAAAAACGTCAGTGTTCTCTGTGTGTATATTTCTCATTAACAAAGTTGAGACTTATTTTCAATATAATTATCGAAAAGAAACTAACTTAAAATATCTTAAGGAGGTTAGAAAAAGTAGAAAACATTCTATGCTCGTTTATAAGGGAATAATTGTAATCTAAAAGGCATAATTAAAAAAAATATTTGTTGCCTTCTTTTTTTTTTAGTTTTTCTTACGTGATATTACCTAAACAAATATTTTTTAATTAATTTGCGGAAGCTATTTTTCTTTGAAAGGGGAAGAAATTTCTATTAACGAAAATAGGTTTTTATAAACGGTAAATATAAGAGCTGCGCATTTAGACCGTCAATTTATTTTTGTTTGATTTCTTTTCTTGCTAATTGAAGTTCTATTGACGTTTTTTTGCGCCCAAAATATTTTAGAAATATCGAAATACACGTCTATAAAAATAAGGCCTATAACTAAATTACTAATAAACACCCTAATACTTTTCTATTTAAATTAGCAATCAAAATAAAGTCCAAGAGGAGAAAGACGATTGAGAGTTTTCAATATCATAGAATCTTCCATTTCTCAGTCTTAAAACATCTACGGAACACAATCTTCAGCATACCAACTAGACGAAAGATCATAAATTATTTCAGAATTAGGTTGTGGATAAATAGCGAAATTGCAAATATGCCTAAGCTAATCTGTACTTGGACATCCTAAAAAAGCCAGCATCAATCTACAACTAGGAATTGCAAATAAAAGAAATAATTATATTCTCAGTCGTGCGAGACAAATATCAAAATTAAATAATTTTGATTTTAAACAGATTTTACGAATTGCGCGCAATAAAAATTAATATACGTTATGCACAAGACAAAATAGGGACAATAAGATTGATAAAATGTTTCGAAGGTAAAATATTGTATAAAACTAAAGGTTAACAAAACTACATCTATTTTGTGAGACTTTTGAATCTCTCTCTGAGACATGCCACTAATATGGTGCAACAGGAAATTAGTTTAGCAGAAATGAGCAATACATTTAGCTACAACTCTCTGTGTTGGCGTAGAGAAAGTTTCTATCGCCGCAAACATTACTAAAATTCACACGAACGTGAGTTTTGAATTTTAATTGACTGTTTAGATGTGAGCCACGATTGCCAAACGCGTCTGCAATATGGTTGATGTTGAAGCTAATAATCCCCTTTATTATATAAAATGTATGTAGCATTGCCTACGGTTATGTTTATTGCCTCTGTCTGAACACTGCAAACCCAAAGATTTTCTATGCGAATGCTGAAAATTTGAAGGCAACTTCAAACAAATGCATAAAAGGCACATAGATTATAGAAAGTCTATTTAGAAAACTGCGAAAAATAAAATAGTTATAAATAAATCATTAGATGTTCGAAGTAATTGGAACATTACTTACATTAATCACTTTCAGACTTAGAAAAACCAATGCCATTTATACTCACATGTCAGTGTCTTCATAATTATTATGAACAAAAGCTGATAAGAAATGATTGAAATAAGATACTAAAATGGTAATCCTTGTCTGAAATAACTTTTCAGGAAAATAAATTTCTAGATGCAACCCATTAAGTTACCTGCAGTTGTGCATCATCTATGCTAAAGATTATAGTCAAGGGTATGATTGCGATATTACATTGATACTCTTCACATCTTATGCTTGAAAGACAAGCTGTTAATGAATTTCCAAACAGAGTAGAAAATCTTAAATTACTCAAAATTTTAAAGCTTTAGTAGTACTCAACCCCTTATTTAAAAATTCGAAGAGCATGCAAAAAGAGTTAAAAGCGAAAGTTCGGGGTTTTATTATTTAAGCAGAATATTATAAATTAGACTGAGGTGGTAACGTATAACAGGCAAATGGTACAGCCTAACTATTCTTAAAATATACTGTTGTTTCTAACTATTAATGGTTTAGAATCCAATTCTGATTGCAAGATTACCGTTTTATCCCTTTTTGACAGAGAATTATAGGTAAAATTATAATAAGTGAGTCTCATCTTCCTGTATACTTTGAAGGCAAGTTAATTTCATTAGTTTCACAAAACTGGCATGTTTTTTTATTTATATTATGTTACAAGCCCTCCCAGGATAATTTAAAAGACTACTTAACACATGAAACTCTTTTTGAACAAATTTTGTTGCTGTCCTTTTCAGAATTGTGTGAAAAATTTAATCGGCCTTTAGGTCGTGGCGAAAATAATGGATGGAATAAAACACGGCACATTAAATGTTATTTAAATTAAAAAACGTATTTTTGTGCCAAATAGAACCAGATGGTTAGGAGGTGGCTATTTTAACAAGGTTAAAGATTATTTTGACAACAAATCTAAAAAGTAAAGTTAATAAAGAGCAATTTGTCTGTTACTTTGGCTAATTTTATGGTATAGAGTTTATTTCATCATGTAATGGGTAATTTTAATAATATAAAAATATCTTTTATAAATTGTTCATTCTAACTTATCGTAAATTTATTTTCCTGCTTTATTTTTTTTAATAAATTAAAGGTATATGAGGGGTTATTTTAATAATAAAAATTTTTGTAAAAGTTTAGGAAAAAATTGAGATAACATAATTAATAATTAAATTAAAATTTTTGTTTGCATAATCCAACATCTAATCTTTATTGATCTAGCTAGCAATACAAATAAGCATATTACTGAAATATCATTCATTATATTTTCTTTTTATTAGGTTGCAACCAGTTTCAATAAGGTTCATAAGATACGCTTTCTAATGGAGCGTATGCTGTTTAATATGCTATTCCCAGTTTGAGAACATATTTTTTTTTAGAATTCAAAAAGAGAATAGAGTGGAAAATACAAAAGTTCAAAGCCTAAAGATTCTATCGAGGTTCCTATTATAATTATTTCTAAATAGCTTACATTTTCCATTATATAAATTACATATAATAAACTCCATCGTCTTAATGTACAAATTAAATTCATCAAAAAATGTGTGCAGGTAAAAATTGGTGTTGACGGATAGCCGGGATTGATATTAAGCAATCCCTTATTATAAATCGCGAAAAAAAGATTATATATCTAGATCATGACAGAATAGCTGTTAAAACAGCTTAATTACCTATTTTGATATTTCTCTTGTGACTCTCCTTGGGACATTAACTCTGATATATCAATGTAAATGATTTGAGACTCCGAACCGGCTTTGAAGACTAACGAAATATTGCGCATTAATAGAAGCAGTTTCGTTTCTACTTTTAGAAACATTTTTGTATTTTTGTATTCGTTAAAAAAATTGTTACACAATTTTCGATATAGGTGTTACCCACACTGAAATACTTAGCTCACGCTGGCGGCCAATAAAAATATCTTTCATCAAAAGCGCAATTGTTCTAAATTCACTTTTGTTTATCTTCAATTTTTAATTTGCTGTCAGTGTTTTAGATGAAAAAATCTCTCTTAATTTTCCCTTCTATTATGCAGGTTTTCAATTTTGTTTCAATTAAATTAGCTGCTGTTTGTCTTGATGTTAATTTTCTGGTAATATGCAGATCAAAATATACAAAAAATATAACTTATTAGTGTTTTGTCCTGTTTGATTAGAATTTATTGAATGCGCTATTACATTATAATATAAAAGATAATAATTTTAAATATGTTAAAGCATTTAATAATCCTTTGAATATAAGCGCACACCCGAATCCGAATTATTAATGGATGAATATTAAAAAATTATGTATTTTTGTTTTAGTTATAAATTCAAAATTGATAGAGAATGTAAGGGTCCAAACACTTAGTGTTTTATATGCTTTAATTGAGCTATGCGGCAAAATTAATCGTCGGCACCCAGCATACTTATCTATGTTCAAAAGAACTGCCGTATTTTCGCGGGTATAGCCCGCGGGCTATCTGGTTTATTTATTTTTTTACTCAACTAATGCGGGCAATACAAGTACTTTTTTTTTCACGCTATTAAAAAAATTGAGTTTTAACTTTGCAGGCGCCAATGTACCTGAACTTCAATTTTACCTTTATTGCTTTTGGGCCATATTTAAATTTGGGCGACCCCTTAAGGTTTTTTAAAAGAAAAACATTATTATAAAGCCAGAATCAGGCTTTCGACATTTGGTTAGGATTAGAGATGGAAGATAAAGCTAAAGATATATAATAT
>SGJC01000476.1:0-17397 GCA_009887335.1 Henneguya salminicola
GTCGTCATCAGAATGGATTTCAAAAGACTCAATGATGTCCACAAGCATCTCCGGTACATCAGTCTCCACACTCTCGTCTTCGTCATTACCCTCTCTCTCTCATCTTCCGCATCGCCGGCTTCTTCATTCCCTGTCTGGTAGAGTGCTTTTCAAAATCCGTTTTTGACGCACTCATTCGTCACTGATGTCCACGCCTCGCTATCCCAGCCACAGGCTTCAGCATAAGAAGCCCGCTTCATGTTCCCTGTGCTTGCGTATTCGATTAGTTTCAGCTTGAATAATGCTGTGTAGGATTTTCTTCGTCGATTGACAAGCCTGCAGCTTTGGCTGAAAATGTCGTCCATATTTTCATTCTCGTTGGTTTCCATTGGCCGTTGTTGTGTTGTTCTGTTGAATACGTTTAGGTTGGAATTCGCAGAAAACAACTCCTTTGTAGTGCACCCCCTGCGCATTATCAGCTAGGTGCGCGTTATCTATTCGACAAAAGGCTGATTCAAAATTTTCCGAAAATTGGAATGCGCGTTATCTATTAGGTGCGCGTTATTTACCGGAAAATACGGTACTTTTAAAATTCCAATTATTAAAAAAAGAAGATTAAAAGAGAATGCACCTATGCTCTTTTAATGATCGAGTAGGATTAAAATATATGGTGAGGCGGGAAGTATTAATATAAAATAAATTAAAGTAAATGATGTCAGTTAAAAAAAATGTATATTATAAAAATTCTTCTAATAATTATAATAAAATCATAAAAAATAATTTCAAATGATAAAAAATCAAAATAGGGACAAAAGGAGCATTTGCTTTTCTTCGAAGTATCTTTAATGTTAGTGAGTAATTTGTATCTTCCATTCGAAAAAAGTTATCAAATATTCCTTTTCAAGTCTCTGGATATTTTTTATCCAAAATTATTGTATAAAAGAGAACAAGCACAATTAAGTTGAGCAAAGCAAAATTTTACCCTGCGCGCGATTGGAACCAAAAGAAAATACTGCTCAACTAAGGCAAAATACTATATATATTCTAAATTTTTATTACCAATCTCTAAAGATAAATCAAATTTAAACTCTGATTCTAATAAAGTACCAACTTCTTGAAATTGTCAAGGATAAAGTTGAATAAAATTTTAATTTCAATTTTGATAAAGAGAGCTGAAAAAAACTTCGAATCCAGTTTTTTTAAAGGTGTTTATCTCAGTTAAAATTTTCCTTCCCAATTCGAACGAACTTTTGCAGGAATGAGGAGAATAGAAAATGAATTAATCGATTGATCCTTAAAATTTTTCATCGGTTAATATTCCCAAATTTTAAACGTCGTTCTTACACCTACTTATTTTTGCTAGAATTTATATTGCCTTATAAAAATAATAGATGAAACTGCAATTGAATGGGATTGCACTGGGAAATTAAAGGGTATTTAAAGCAGTTTAGCCGAACTTTTTGGCAATGAATAATACCTTGATAGTACAGTATCAACTGGGGAAAAGGTTTTTTGGGTTTGATAAATTAATTTTTTTTAAATTATTTAATAAATTTAAAAAATTGTAATCCGAATAAAATAATGACCGCGAACTTTTATACAACTGAGCTAGAGCCTATGATAAACAATTCCGTAGCGAACCATATAACTTTCTTAAGATCGATAGGAATATTGAAACAAAACATTATATGGACGCATTGTGGTCAACGAATGCTTGATTACAAATGCCGAAAGATTAAGGATAAGATGGTTATGCGATGTAAAAATTTGGATTGCTCTAAATACGAAACCACACTGACCATAAGAAAAAACTCAAGTTTATCCGAATTAAACATTTGATTTAATGATTTTCTAAAAATGACGTGGGAATTTTCCCACGAGGTCCAGATCGTAGATTTCAAAAATGAAGTGGACTGTTCAGAAAAAACGATTATAAGTACTTCGGGTGATTAAGAAAACTATGAATGAGGTTTTATCAGCAAGAGCATGTTTAACTTGGTGGGTCTGGGGTAATTGTTGAGGTTGACGAGTCTCTGTTTAGTAATAAGCCGAAATACCATAGATGTAGAGCCACACAGAATGAAGCCTAGTTTCTAGGAATAGTGGACACCAGTTTCACACCTGCAAAAGGTTACATGCAGGTTGTGCGCAACCGGTCTACAGCATCATTACTATCTATTATCAATAGTCCTTTTTTGCCCGGAAGTATATTGAGAACTGATGAATGGAGAAGCCACAGGGGTTTAAGTGAAAATTTTCTATATCAAACGATTAATCATAGTCTGTGTTTTGTTTACAGAAGTACTGGTATCCCACGCAAACTATTGAAACATATTGGTCCAAGCAAAAATATCTTTTAAAATGTCTTAAAGGAATCAAACTTGAAGTTTTGAAAGAATATCTAGCTACATTTATCTAGTGGGATAATATAGGAAAGAAAAACTTTCAAGCATTAATTGATTTAATTAAAGGTTTCTTCTAAATCTTTTGTTTAGGAATTTCTGAAATAATAATAAACTTCTTTTAGATTTATTTTTCAATTATATATTTTATCGGGGAAATTTTGGGTTTGAACCGTTTTTTTTTGGGATTTTATGGATCAAAAACTTTGCCAGTTTGCCCCTTGCAATTTATCCATCCAATCTAATATCAAAGGTATGAAAATAAAAGATTGTGTATTACGATATTGTCATCCTCCCCCCACTAAAAGTTGAAATTAGTCAAATCTTTTGCTTGGGCAAGCAATCAGATTTTTCTCATGTAACGCATGGCATCAAAAGTTTTCTAGCTAAGGGGATCCCAATATCTGGTTGCCAGAAATATAAGTTGAAAGATGAAGGTTTTTGGCAAACCTTGTTTATTTGCCTTAAGTATAAAAGTACTAACTTGTAAAGAGATCTTAATTTTGATAAAATATTTTTAAAGATGTACAACCTTAAGTGGACCGAATTAAATTCGAAGGTTAAATAGTCGAATGCAATTACACTAAGATCGGATTTCTGAGCCCCTATTTGTAACTAATCTTATTGGAGTATCACAAATAATTGAGAAAAAACAGCTGGCGTATGCATTTTTTAGTATGGAAACGGAAGAGTGTAGATTAACGCCCCTATACTAAAAAGTCTGCTGATTTTTTTATAAATTCTGAAGACGAATGACCATAACATGCAAAATGAGGTCTTTTATAACAAACAACGCCTGTAACTCGAGTCAAGCTGTTATATAAACTAGGTTCTCCCGCATTCCATCTATAGCTCGTATATACAATTAACTTACTAAATGGGTTTAAAGCGGCATATGCCAATTTATTTTTATTTCAATTTGGAAAAGAATTGAGAGAGTTAAATACAATTTTCTCAACAAAAATAAACTTACAGCTTCAAGGAGTCAAATTCGCCATTAGAAAAGCTATATCATCATTTCCTCACACTTGGAAGCAGTGCTTGCATTAATATGCTTGTTTCTTGCAAGCTAATTCCGCGTTGTCTGTTTACTGTTTAGAGTTAGAAAGATTTAAAGGAGGCCGAAACATTTGGAAAGGGATTTTTAAAAGATAATAAAATATGAGAAAGTTCTAGAATTATGTTATTATGCTACTCTGTTCCTTAATAACAAAAAGTAAATATCTTTCAGTTTTGTTCTTTCCATTGTTATCATCATTTACAAATAAAATAATAAGGCATGGGAATGACCCAGGTTTATGGAATGATTTTTCGTAGGGGATAGGATCGTGATGATTTCAAATTTAGTATCCCTGGCATAAAAGATTTCGAATTTTTTAGAGACGATTGTATGTAGCATCGTAATAAAAGGTTGCAATAATTATCAATCAGATGTAAGCAACCAAATATTTGCATTATTAAATAAAAAAAATTTATTTCTGCAGAAATAAAACTACCTAAAATGCCTGTTAAAGCGAAAGCTTATTCAGTTTAAAACCCACCCCAACAACGAAAGAAACAAATAAATTTAGATTATTACATAGATAATCTTGTTGGAAAACTTGTAAAAAACTTTATTGTTCAACGTAGAGAAAATTATTATAAATGGCTAAGATCAATTTCTGTGAGGAATCGGAATTAACATCCCTTTCCGACATTAGCATACCTGGAAAACTAATTCTTTGTATACCAGAATTTGTATTTCCTTTTTATAGGGGTTTCATTTCTGTCAGCTACCTTTTAACGAAAACTGTTGTTGGCATGAACCACACCTTGTTAACATGCTAGTTTGTCACCAGGGTTAGATGAAAGAAGATAAGAGAGAATTAGAATAGCATTTTAGTGAAAGATTTCCGTAATCTAATTCAGAGCCATAGAGTTTTCAAAAAGTTATGAACGCTTCTTAAAAGCTAAAATCTATTGTCTCGTTATCCCAAATTTTCAAAAAATTAACAACTATTAAAAAATTAATCGTGTTCCGCTCGAATTAAAAATACTTTAAATTACACTTTTTTTTAAGCTTAATAGGCCTAATTTTTAAGATAAAAAAAAATAACGTAAAGAAATTTATGAACCAAATAATCTTTCCCTCGTTAATAATCTCATCAAAATTTAGATTGCCTAATCGAACACCTTATATAGGAATATTTACTAACTTTATTAATTTTATCTGTTTGAATAAAAAAATATTCATAATTATTCTTGTGAAAAATTTATATGTCCCACTTTAATGGATTCCCTTTAGTTCAGTTCTATATACATTATACTTTAAGATTAAGTAGTATTAAATTAAGGTTTTTAGTGCTTTTTGAAAATAAGATAAAGATTGTTGACATAATAAAATAGGCATTTTAAAATTAACATTATGTACGATGATACCTAGAAAAAAACATTTTTTAATCGGCGTTAGTTATGATTTTTAATTATTTATAATTTAAAATCGAATTTCATTTTTTTATAACATGAATTATATAAACTTTTCATTTTTAAGACGAAAGAAATTATACATTTTTAACTGTCTTTACATTATTACAGCATAAACTATATTAAAATAAACAGAAAATGTTCGCGCTTTAAACTTTAAACTGAAATCTATTGTTGATTTTGACAATTGTAGAGAAAATTATGCTTAAATTTTTATTTTAGCATAAAATAACTTATTTATGAATTGATTGTACTTTCTTTCTTTCCTTGTAATTTAGAAATATTATGGTCTTAATCAGTTGAGCTTGACTTAATACTTATGAACACATTAATCAATAATCTGTTAAAACTAAAAAGAAGATTATCAGATATAAAAAACAATCAGGGATAAATTACCTCAACATGCCAATATTAAGTGTCATGTTTTTATTTCTATTCACTTTATCTTTGGTCGTCTTTTTAGACCAATATTAGGGATTAATTTTTAGGTTGCGTTTATTTAATTTTCAACCACATTTATAAATATTCTATTTTTACGTACTACCTAATGATTTTTCGAAGGAAAATCGTTTGAATAAAGTTAGTTCTAATTTAGAATTTTATGCAATCGACTATATGAATCTCATTTTAGATATTTTAATAAATGGTTTCAACAAAATTCAATCATATTTTTTAATTTAAAATCAGGTAAAAATGGAAAATGGGTGTGTTACAATATAAATTCCAATTAATAGTTCGATAAATTTAATTATATTAATGTGGCTATTTTAAACAAATTTATAAGGAAAAAGGATGCAAAAACCGTAAGTGTTAAAATAATCAACTATATTTATTAAATGGTAAAATTTTAGTATAACTTTAAGAATTATAAAAAAATCAGTTCATTAAACACATTCGTTTCTAGGATATAATTTGAAATTTAGGTTAAAATTTTGTGTTTAAACATATTTAAGTTTACCGTTAAGAAATACTGCAAAATCGCGCCAATTTATTTTGAAACAAAAAATTTTTCCCCGTTTTGCTGCATTTTAATCATGTTGGTAAAATATAAACCATCAAAATATAATCAAAGTAAATTTTTTTTACGAAAAAAAATACTTTAAGAACAATATTAATTTGTAATCCGTATATATTAATTAATTTAATATATTATAATTTTTTTCTTAAGAAATTTTTGAAAATATTCAGAATAAATAATGATACGGTAAAATATTGACAGTTTGACCAACTGTAAATATATTTACATCCTTATAGTGTTCTTAATTTGAAGAGTGTTTTTTTTTACGAATAAAATACAAGAAAAATATATATATATATTTGTAATAATTTTATCAGAATCCCTTAATTATTTATCAATAAAACTATAGTTTTGCAATTAAGATTAATTAAATATTGACACTAATTAAAAAATGGATATTTACAAGTCTAAATTACTTTCTTGATTAATTTAGTATCGTTGTCTTTTTTTTTTAACCTTTTTTTTTATATTTAAAAAAAATGAATTTGTATCTTGACCTTTGAATTTACTTGTCTGATTCTGTTTACACTATATTATGGCCCAAAAATATATTTTGGGTTTTTAAAAGAATATTATTTTATTGCAATATTAATACATTTATTATAAGGTTTGATAAATAGAGTATTATTCCCATTTATCAACTCTCTAAATATTATCATACGATGTCGAGGGCAGCCACGTATGCTAAAGTTTGTTTAACTGTAACAAAGCAAATAAAATGTCTTATTTGGAGTACATTATGTTATTGGAAAATCCTTATAAAAATGTACAGGTATCCTAAAATATTGTTTAATTGTATTAGATGAATGAAATAACTGATTTCAATAGTATCTGTTACCATCCGACATACAACTATAATTATAACTATAACCTGCCTTGCGACTATTTTTTCCCGAACTACATTCTGGAAAATAATAAGGCTTCGAATGGGCATTCCTACCAACAGTGCTTGATTAATTACCACTTTTCGAGACCACTTCTCTGGGTATTCATTATAATGCAGTTATTACATCCACCTCTAAAAAAATGCATCAGTTGGGTTGATCCATTTCAAGGAATTTTTAAAATAATTGATCCAATTGGGTTCGCAAAAGTATGGGCTCAACAAAAAAATCGCCAAACAATGAAATACGAAAATTTAGCTCGTTCTCTTCGATCTTATACAGCTAACGGAATTTTGCAGCGGCAAAATGAAAAATTTACGTTTCGATTTAATTATACGAAATTACCCTCGAAGATAACATCTTGCATATTTCACCACTTCAATTAAAACATGATTTTTAAATTAAATTTTATATGATTTATGTGTTCGATTACAAATTTATTTTTTCGATAATTATTTTAAATATCCTAAATGATGATTGAAAACAAAATAATAAAAAACAGGCTAACTTAAGCCTTTTTCTGTAAATAATTAACAGCACATAGTGTCTTAGTCTAATGGTTATTATATAGTATGCAATTTCTTTTAAATTTTCAATCAATATTCCAATTTTGTAGATTTAATCACCTAGTATTTATAGGTGAAGCGGGTTTTACTCTTGTAAACGAATTCTTCGGTATATTTTATTAAATAATAATTTATTTTATCCTTTGCGACTAAAATTTTTGGGTTTTAGTTAATTTAATTATTCAGTTGAGCTTATATCGTTTCAATTTTATTTAAAGCATAATATTAATCATTTATAACAACAAATAACATATTTTTTGTTTATTTGTGATTGTAAATGAATCAAAAAATATCATTTGCAACCAATCTAATATTTTGATATGACCAAAAATAACTGGGGAGTGCAATTACTATTAGGTTTACCAGTCTTTAGCCATAGCCTTCTCTATAAAAAGGGGGGGGCATGGAGTTTGTCGGATATAATTTTTTTATTCTTATCTTAAATTCTGAAAATATACCCATTTTATAGATATTGTAAATAAAATATTTAATAACTTTAAAATAAAAATCTGACGCACGTGCTATATTGATCTGTCCATTATCTCAAAAAAAAAATATCTCATCAAACCTGAAAAAAAAGACATTACAAGGATATGCGAACTGGGGCATCAGTAATTCACAAAGGCACTGAAAGAATAAACGTTATAAAAATTGTACTTGACTAGAATTATTGAGTAAATTTGTTTTATTCCATTGATTAAAAGACAAAATAAAAATATATGCGGCAAACTTCTTTAAATAACTGTTATAAGATCATATAGACTGAGAATTATACATATAATAGGACTAACTGGATGTACATTATAATTAAGAGTGAAATTATAACTCTTATAATTCCAGACAATTCCCATAGGTCAATATTATTGATACTGTAACTTTAATCATATCTTGACCTATACCAAATTCCTTTATTTTTTTAATAGGATTGTTTATTTTTATTTAGAGGAGACTATTCCAATTTCTATTTTAATTTTTGAAAATCAGTAAAATAATAGATTAAATAGAAAACTAGGAGATGGCTGTTTAATAATGAATCAACCATACTAATTTGAATGCTCAGGCCGTAAATTTTCTCAATAATCAGACGGGGAATTGTATTAGATGGGTGTACAGGTAGGATTTATTTAGTTCATTACCGGCGTACGTGTGATGGATAAAATCACTAATATTTTCAATTTTTCTCTCATACACTAAAATATTTAAATATGATGAATCTTATTTAACTAAGAATAAAATATCCGTTGTTATTTTATGTCCTATTATTTTGCGTCTTTGTGATTCACAAAGTTGTGACCATAATAATAGGCGTTTTAAGTTTTAATTTTCCTAGGCAAATATCAGAATGGTTATTCTCATTTTTTTTGAAGTAATCTTAATATGCATGGATCGTACTCGTTGCCCATATGTTGAACATGATAAATGACCCTGTAAAAAAACCTATAAATAGTAGCGAAATTTTCAATAAAATTATCTTTTTTTACTTATGTTGATATTTTTTCAACCAAAACTTATTTATTCATTTTTTATTGTATACATTTAAGAATTTTAATTTCAAATTTTCAAAAATGTTAAACTCCTTAAGTATTAATTACAATTCAGGTAACTTAAACTATCAGATTAAGTAAATTGTAATTTTGATAAACTCCTCGATCTTTTTTTTAATTTCAAAGCCAAAAATGGATAAAATTACTTTTCAAAACTTAATTGATTCAAAATTGGAAGGCGTTGAGGTTGAAAATTTTGAAGGAAAATTGACGTTTTAAATTCTTTTTTTATTAGGGGCAGTTGATAGCCCAAAACTTTCATACTTTAAATGTATTACCTCCATTACAGTTCTTAAATAAAAATCAAAATAGGGGGCCCAAGGTTTAATTGAACATTATCAGGGTAGCTCAGCGACAAAATTTCCCTTACGAAACTCAAAAGTTACGGATATGGCAGACTTTTCGCCAGTATGATTGCAGAACAAAATTTCCTATATGTATAGAATCCCTGGTCGCTGTAGAATTCGTTAAAACGTGCGCTAAATATATTAAATCATTAATTTAGTTAGGGTCAAAGTTAAGGTTATTTCTGAAAAAATACTTTCAATAGTTGCCAAATACGGTAACATTTTTTTTGAGGAAATTTGGTCGTGTCGTTGTAATGATGCTATGGTGGATGAAAAAGCTGCCCGTTGTGAAAGATTCAAGTTGATAATAAAGTTTGAAATTATAGAAGATGGGGGGGCTCCTATATTTACTTATCAACAATATATAACAACTCCAGTACTTTTTATTGGCACAACGTGGAAAATGCATTCTTCCATTTTGGCAACACAATTAGCAGATAAAAAAATACCTCAGAATATATCGAAAGCTTTTTTAGATAAATTTTACATGAGTTTGGAATATTATAAAAGACAGAAACGCATTTTTTGCAGACCATGCAACAAATATGGAGACAGCGTTTTGTAAAAATTTTGAATGATATGCAAAGTGTATAATTAAAATTTTTTGCTTTAACATGGACTACAACCCTCCTTTTGTAATAATTTAAATCACGCTTTACCGGACAAATTTAAAAACTTGGTAAAATTGCCAAAAAAAAAACAAATATAACCCCAAAACTTGATACAAAAGTAAAGAAATGTGTGGACACGCTAGGGTACTGTTCTAATAATGTTGCAGCGGGTCAACGAGAACAAAAAAAAAATAAGATCCCTGGCTATTAATACTGATCCCCAGGTCGATTGAAATTTTTTACGAGGATTATTAGAATTACACGAATGTCTTTTAAAACAATTTATTAGCGTTCTTGTACTGTTTGATGACCCAATCAAACTTATTTCTGCTTATATATCCCCTAAGTTTTATCTTGTCTTTCCAATTCCATCTAAGCTGCCGAAACATCTTGATAATTTGAAAATTGGCAGAGGTGCTTATTAGATCTAATTAACATTTATCAGTAAAGCTCTCAAAATACTTTTCTATTTCAAATATTCATGTGGCCATGCCTTTATTCGACCCAAGATTGAAAAAATACGAATCTGTCAGACTCTGAACAATTAATATCAAAGAGTATGAAAAATTTGCAAAAAATTACTGTACAGAAGCAAATTTTTCTAATTTATGACATATTGCAACTACTGTCTAAAAAAGCATTCTGTAAATACTGGCACATGTATTTCAGATAATTTTTTGATGATTTGTTCGGATTAATACAAGCACTAATGGCTTGGCGGATTAACTACAGTCATATCTCAATGCTTTTGCTAAGGTTGTGTAATCAATTTTGTAATATGGACAAAAAATAGAACCCATCATGCCAAGATATGCTAATTTTTTTCTTTTACTGCTGTGTATTGCCGCAAAAAATAAATTAAGTGAACGATCATTTCCTTTGTTGGCCGAACGTTGAAAAATAGATATATATACTCCACGAGGATAATGCTGATGAATTACATCTTTTACACGGACTCTGAAAATGTTATTCTAATTTTACTAAGATATTCTTTAGATATATTTGATATATTATAAAAAAATGATAGGCTATTAAAAAAATCGTTAATATATACAATCCTACAAATATTTTTGGTTCAATATAACTGGGATGTAGCATAGGGTAAAGTTTTGTCCCTGTGCACTCATCTAAATTGTAGGCTCAAATTATCAAACAAAAATTTTTTTTTTAAGTAGCATGGAAAACTTCTCGTTAAATGCTTATCATAGGTGATGAAAATAATGATTTTATGCATAAGACTTTACATATTTTTGCAATCAGATTCTAGCATTACCTACCGTCGCGACGGTTAGTTATTAAGAATAAATCTATTTATTATTTAAAAAAATAAAGCGTGCTTACAAGCCCGTGTTTTTTTTATATTCCTAAATGAAATTTACGTCTGATGTAGAGGTGTCTGCTATCAAAGGGAACAGGTAGAGAGCCAAACCCAACCCTATACGCGGTTATGCCCCTCAAAACATTACCCTAGTGTTTGAGGGAAAATTTGTGATCTTTATTTATATGCTTTATAATAGAATTCCAATATAATGTGAAATATCTTCATACAAATTTATTGATTTTAGCGTAACAATTTAGATCATTTCTTGGCGTTCTCTGAAGCTAGATAAAAAAGAAAAATCTAAAAGTAATCAAATCTATATCTCAAGGGTGGAAATATCGAAAATATACAAATTATGAGGATTAGCGATAAAAAACAGCAATCATTCAAAACATGGGAAAGGCTGTCGCCTATATTTATTTTTACAAAAAAAATTCATCGACGAGAAAAAAATTAAATTTTTATCATTATTATCAACGTAAATTTTTTAAATTCTTAACCCATAAATACGTCCGATTGAGAGAAAACTAAAGCGTGAGTTTATATGAGGATTCTTTTCAGCGAAAAAATCATAATTTTCGGATTAAAAATATTATTGTCTTCCCAAACAGCATTTGATGATATTATCTGTTGAAAGAGTCTTTCTTTTCACAAAATTTTTATATCTAATTCAGAAAATCTTTAATCTCTTGATTACTTTTGATTTTTATTAAAATGCAAATATCAAAAACATCGTTCAATTAAACTTCAAGAAAAAGTTTAACCAATTAAAAGGCGCGAATTAAATCTATAAATTTCTGTGATTTTTGAAAATGCTAATTGATTAGGTCATTGATATCCGAAAAACCCTGGCTCGATGACTTTAAATTAAGACTAAAGGAGGAAGAATATTGGTTTCTTTTCTTATAAAGTCAAGTGAAGCTCTTTAACCAACATTAAACATTATCCTGAGATCTTCGCCGACTAGTTATTGCAATGTGAAGCCACGCTTAATCGATCTGCGCAATGGCTAAAGGTCGTATAAATAAATGAATGGAAATTAAAATACTTTTAATAAGGATTGCAAGAATAATACTTTGTTAAAAAAACAATTTTATTTTTGGTTTATATATATGTCTGGAAATAAAAACCATCGGGGTTAGGACTGTAATTGAATTGAAATATAACTGCTGCATTGTAAGCGAATGATGATAGTTTAATTAATTAATTCTTCGGTATGGTTATGCCTGCACATTAAACCCTAATTAAATGTTGCAGAGAAATATAAAAACTATAAATTGTAGAGAGCTTATAAGGATTTTCATTTAAGATATAGGGCAACCCAAATCCTTAATACGAGTATAATCAACAATTAAATATATTTTCGGTTCATACAGACAACAACTTATACAGTTGAGATATTTTTTTCCCTAATGTGAATTAAGAATTTCATAAAAAATAATTATATTTTGAATTTGAGTCCCTTGTCATTGAATTAGAAAACTATAACTATTACTTTTCACCATTGTCCGTACAATCCTGGTATTTTATTATTTACATTCAGGCATTTATTAAAAACAATATTTAACCTCATAAGTAGGAAATTCAATAACTCTCACTAGAAAATATTACACTTCTCAAAAACAAAAACAAAGATCTAGCTTAAAATAAGTCTTTATGTTAAACTATTCGACAATAAAGAAATTAAATTTTACGTCCTCAAAGATGAAAAAGCATAAATGATCTTATACAAGATCCTGCGCGCAAATCCTTATTATTTGTATTAAGGATTTATTTCGTTTCCTTACTCTGCCAGTGATAAAATTAAGACAAAAATGTAAATAAATTTTAAATTATAAACCTCTAAATACATGTAAATTTTGATTTAATTAATAACATTATGCCCCGTATTTTGAATCAATGTCTCCAGGGTTTACTGATAAGATTTCTTTCTATTATTTTATATTCACGGTTACTTTTATGATTTGGGGGATAAATTATAGTACAGCTCCTGCAAAATTAGAGAAATAGCTCATTTAGGTATATCATTAATAATGTAAAATTGCCCCTTATCAGTAAACCCATTTGTTTTATTCTTTTATTTTTACATACTATGCTTGTATATTTAATCGATGTTTAAGTTAGCCCTAAAGGCATCAAGGCAAAAACTGCGGTTATTAAATATGAAGTGGACCAAATAAAATTCGTACTGTGTTTCCTTTGGTCAAAAAAAAAGTTAAAAATTCTCGAGTTAAGAAAGAAAAATAGAATTTCGTGGTCGAAAGTTGATAAACTTTAAAGTCAAAATGAATCTGCAATACGCGAAATTTGTTCGGCAGCAATAATCTATCCTTTAGCTGCGAAAGGAATTATAGGAGGTTAAGACGAGTATTTTAATAAAAGAGATCAAGCTTAAAAAGAAAGGATTTTCAAAATTATTAAAAACTACGTGTGTGAAATGACGGTAATTTATTACGTAACGAGAAATTTAGTCGGTTCAAAAACTAAATGGTCGAATTTCTTGAAAAAAAAGACAACAAGTTCTTTTCCGCATAAAACAGGATGATTTAAACTGTTTAAGAATATATTTCATTGGAAAAAATATATAAATCATAAGATAGACTGCATGTATGTTCAAGCTATCAACAAAATGTATTCATTGTCCCATGAGTTTTAAAGGAGAATTAATGGGATCAAACAAACATTTTTATCTGGGACGAGACAGGATTTATACTGATGTACAAGAATTGGTAGGGCATGCAATACTAATTCTAACCCAGCAATATGAATGTCAGAAAATTTTGCTGAAGTTTGTCAAATTGCACATTCCTGAAGGACAAAATAATGAAATTACTTCCTCGGGCAAATTTGTGTATTAAGGACTTTTGTATTATTAGCCCAGCTTATAATCTCTTAAGCAGCATTTAATAAATTAAAATGCAGTAAAATAATATTTTAATTTCGATATATTCAGTTTTTTTTTTTTGTACTCGGCCTGGATGTGTAAAACCTTACTGGTCTCTTTCGAGAGGGGCTTCACGGTCCCCCATTCTGCCCATGCAGACGCCAGGTTCAGTTAAGTCGTCGTAACTGGACTGATATTTTTAGATAATTCTCAACTATTGTTCAGGGTTGTTGCTTAATTTCATTGCTCACGGAATCGAAATTTTACGAAAGGAAATCATTTTTAAATATTGTCAAAATATAAATATTTTTCAGTATATAATACAATACAACGTATATGTATCCTTGAATTTATTGTCATATATTCCATCTCAGCATATATCATGATATTGCATGACAACAAATTAGAATACAAATTGCTAAATACATAATGTGATTTTAAATAATTAATTTCTATTATTATGATAATTATTCTACATACAGATTCATATTATATTCAAAAATTAAATTTACACACCAAAGTTTATCAAAGAGACACATAGGATGAAATTTTTCTAGCGTGGGCTACTATCCACAATTTCAGGTTGCGATAAAATGCTTATTATCAATCCTCTGTGGATAGGGGAATTCGGCCGTAGTTTTCTTAATTCATATTTTAAAATATATAGAGGGGTTTTCTCTTTTCACATGTTTGATGATAAAAATAAAAAGTTTAAAAAATAGGTAATTTTTTTAAATAAGCTGATTTTATTAAATACTTTTGTACAAATTTTGCCCTTCCAATTAATATTATAACTACAAGTGGATATATTTTTAGAAGCAACATATACCCTAATTTTGAATTTTATACAAATTTGAAATGACTAGTTTATAGGTAGAACTTTGGTAATGTCTAAAGATATAACTTGTACCAAAAAAATAGATCTAGAGTCTTCTGATCGAATATGTTTCTCACTAAAAGTACTTGGAGGAATGCAACAGCTCGATATTCAATTTTTATCTGTTGTGTTATTGGGAATAATTTCAAACGATAATTGATTCGTCTATCATCAATTGAAGCTAATTTATCAATGCGATCTAGGAAAGAGAAATCGATCTTAACTAAATTGTATTCGTAATTACTAACGGTGATTAATCTGATATGAAATAAAATTCAAGTTGTCAATTTATTTAAAAAGGATATTAGAATTCATTTTCTGTTTTATATTGCATAAAAATTCAGAGGTTTTATACACTGCGACCAGCTTTATGTTATTGGAAGATATGAGTGAAGTAAAAAAAATGGTAATTTTAATCTGATCATACTAAAAATAAGTTCATAAAATTATTAAATGAGGTTAGGTCCCCGTTCGGTAATTTATATATGTTTAACAACATATTATGGTAAACTCGTATAAAAGTTCTTTAAAGGATCGGGGATATTTAAATGACGTTATTAGTTTTTTTACGTTATTATAATCCAGAGTTGTTTTATTTTCTATGCATGATTCGACGATACTGAAAACGATAAATTAATTAAAACAACTCGAATAGCTTTTTGAATAGTGTTTTATTACTAATTTATGCTTTTAATCAAATGTTAAACTGCAAGGGGCAGAGAAAATAGTTATTTTCATGTTTAATTAAATTTAATCATTTATAACTAAATTGATTATTCTTCAATTGTTACATTAAGCTTTTCAACTTCACAAATTTTAAAATTATAAGAAGATCGGTGCAGATACAATACGTCATGAAACGGCATTAAACTAAGAGCTTTTTTGCTTTTTTTCAGGTTCTAATCAACGAATTTTGAAAACTCAAGTAATTTTCAAACAAAAAATTTTAATTATACCCAGGCGCAATAATAACACATAAAATCAAATTTAAGGATATAAAAATACAGTTAATCTGTTTTCCCTCCAATTTTCAATTAACAAAATAAATATCGATTTAAGAATTAACTTTGAAATAATTGAAAAGGATCGATTAGAAGAGTTGATAATGAAATGCAGAGGATAGAAATTTGTATATATCGGTTTCTAATTTGTCCTCTCCTCCAATTTATAGGCCTGCTTTTGATATTTTGATTGATTGGTTTTTCCCTAATAAGCGCGGCAATCATGATTTTGAATGCCCTTGTATAAATCTTTAGTTTAAAAAACTTAGACGTGGCCATAATACAAATTCTATTAAATTTGTATGCGTGTGAAGGAAATATTCAAAAATGAGTTAAAGAAATAGAATAATTGACGAACTTACACCAAAATGTGCCGATTAAAAATGAACATGGCAGATGGCATTTGGAATCCAGTTGTATGAAGTAAAACTCTCATTTATAAATAATTTATTTTACTTTTTAACGATAAACTTTGATAAGTTGTAAATTTATCCAATTGAAATTCCATGTCAATTAATTTTCCATCTATTAAAACTGCTTAGAAGGGGTCAAAAAATGTCAAAAATATTTTTAAATTTTTGACCTGCATACAAAATGGTTTGTCCTACCTGTCATAGAATATATCTTTATAGATACTTTCTTAGATAGGGTGTCATTAAAATTTTTTAACACATTTATGGAGCCTATAAAAGAGGTGTAGGACTAATATCCTGGCATCTGATTTTCAAAGGAACTTTTTTAGAATGATGCCCCTGCGTTTTTTTGGCACTGCGCTCATAAAAAATGGAACTAACAAGTTCATTCATAGCAATTTTCGAGGGCACCTAAACATATATCAACTATTTAATTGAAAAGGTATTTTTGAAAGGAAGTTTACTAGCCCATCTGGTTGCGAAGCTAATTTTCATTCCTGTTCTTAAAAACGGGCTGTACGCGTAAAATTTCATAACGAAAAACGACTTCCCGTTCAAAAAAAAATCATTTTTTAAAATTCATAGTATCGCAAGTATAAAATCTATCATATCATGGGATTACAGGAGTGAAGTGAATGACCTTATAGATAATAACTGATCGTTTATTTTCAGCCATAAAAACTTTAACAAATTGTAAATCGATAGTCTCGTATTTGAAGGGATTATCATCGGCGGGGGAGGTATCATGATGGAGATTGATGAAACATAACTTAGCAAGAATAAGTATCACCAAGGGCCCCCCCTGTTAATGAATTTTAGATTTTGGGGATGTTGACATAACCCCGACAAGATCACTATTTCTGGTTAATGTTACAGATAAAATATCACCACTGCATAGTATCATCCTGACTCCTTCAGACCAATAAAGGTATATCTACCAATAGAATTTTTCGACTCCGCATTTCCGCTTGCACAAATACTAAAGAAGAAGGTTAAATCCTAGTATACGACTGCCACTTTTAACCCTTTAAATATGTGTTATAATAAATTCTGATTCTTTTCATATAGATTTTATAGATTTCCTATG
>SGJC01000477.1:0-17423 GCA_009887335.1 Henneguya salminicola
CCCCCCGTTTGAAGCGAAACAGATCGATTTAGTACGTGGTTTAAAGTTAATGATTATAGATTATTCTCCCATCAAAGAATTTTGTATCAAGATAGAATTATAAAAAAAAAGTTTCAAAGTAATGTAATTGAACTTTTATGTTAAATTCTATTTCCATGTTTCATCATTTTTTTAATTCAATATTAACTTAAATTATTTTATATTCTCTTTTTTTTTAACCAGTTTACTCTACTCTCATACCTTATACACGAAACGATAAATTTTAAGAAGGTTTTTTTATTTGAATTGGTTTAAAACACAATCTGGTCGATTGATAAAGAGATTTTTATATTTTCTGTTTACTAGCGACGGCCTTACCTTAGGCCCCTCTCAGAAAAGACTTCGGTAATAGTGAATAAGTTTTACTTCCAGTACCTTTCCCCCTTTTTCGTGCAAAAAGATTGTATCATAGAAATATTGACGCCTGAGAGTAAGGTTCAGAGTATATTATTACTGATCATTAGTAATTTGATCTCTGCGATCAAGACTGCATAGTAGTACTGAAAAGATCCTTCTATGGCCTGCGTAATAAAAATAGCAACGAGGATCCTCTTTTTCTTGATTAACACTCCTAAGAGATTTTAATATCAACTTGTTGCTTCAAATAGGCCTTAGACAAACGAAAGTTTGATAAGCGGCCTAAATGCATATCTAAAGAATCCCCGAACTCTAAGTTGAAAAGAGATACAACTATAATTCATATTTTCGATGCAAAAAATTTGGCTGAGAATAATATTAAGAATTCACCCCCAGAAATTTGATTTAAAATAACATTTTTGTGAATTTTTCAATTTCTAATATCTGATGATAAGAATATCCGAAAAGGTTTACTTGGTAGGAACTTTTACAAGTCTAAAATATTCAAAAATAATATTAAGTAACGTTTTAAATTAAGGTTAAAAGATATTTATTTAAGGGATAAAAATTTTATAGGGTGGGATTTTTAAATATAAAGATAGGTTTCTTTACTTTTTATAAATGAATATTTGTCATAAATAGTCTGGATATAAATAATCCAAATTACTTTGGCCACGAATTTTTGAATCTATGATAACTCGTAATTTTGTAAAAAGCCAGTCTAAAAATGTGTAAACGCAATAAAAACTGATAAGATTTGAAACTTTCAATGATCAATATTATAATAATTATCCACACACCCCTAATCACCCGCCGTTATGGTAAAAATAGGTTATTTAATTTACACACAAAAGTGATTATGTTTGGTCGTGGAATTCAGTTGACTGTTTTAAGTGACCTTATTTTTCAGAAAAATTATTTGTAATGTTGGACTCCGGGCATCGAGAAAAAGAATTAATTGAAATACATCACGTTTAAGAAATACTGTGAAAGATTGGAATTGAACAGATAAAGAGGAATACTATAAAAATTCTTTAAATTTTGTGCACCGGAAAAAAAAATACGTAATTTATTTAAAATATTTAGTGCTTAACCAAAAAATGCATAAGAATAGTTCAAAGGCCATATGGCTTTGATTTTAGTCTCAAAACCCAGATATACGTTTTTTTTAAATATGGTCGAAATTTTTATCAATTAGAAACTTGTATAAAAAAAAATTGATTCAACAGACCAATTTATTTTAAGGTGCTTACTTTGAGATATGTCGATATGTCCTTTTAATTTTATTTTCGATTCGAATTACAGTTAACGCGAATTGCCGCCCGATAAAACCATGCTGATCAATGAGTTAAAATTAATTTGAGGAAGTTAAGAACAACTGCTTCTCGTTTTTCGCATAGGAAGGGCTAAGAAACCGTGGAAGTATATATTCTTGAAATATGAGCGAAAATATTTAATGTCTTTAATATTTGCTTGATGCCCCCAACTGCTATTAAACTGTAAACAATTATGAAGATTACAAATTTTATAAAATATTTTTGCAATTAATAGGGTTCAAAGGGCAAAAATAGTTGTTAAAAATAAAAGACACATGAATCTTGATGGGTCCCATTTTCCGATAAAATATTATCTGAATCTGCCAACATGAAAAAAAATAGTATTCGACGTTAATAAAGACGATGGTGTTCAAATACTTTAAAATTATCTTGCAGTAAACAAAAAGATACAGAGCGCGATACAAAAATGTTTAAAAGATTACATGAACGTGTAAAGAGAGGCATTGATAAAAATAATGTCTCAAGATAAAATATATGTTCTTTTTTGAAATAAATTGGATGAGGAAATACAAAGAGATCAAAAATGCGCGTTCCATTTTGTTTCTTAAAGATTGAAAAAGTTAAAAGTATTTAAAAAAGAGTTATTTGATACCAAAATAATATTTCATATTTGGAGTTTATAATAATGTATATTTGCTATCATTATTTAATATGAGATGAACACTAAAACTGAAGTTTTTATAAACTTTTATTAACAGTTGTGGTTTGATCGACTTAATATGAATAGTGAGGGTCTCATTTAATGTATTTAGATTCGATTTATAAACTTTATCTTTTAGGAAAACTCCAAGAAAAAAATCGTAGGGATTAATCTCCGGAGAATATTGAGACACATAATGACGAGCCTCATATTCTTTTGATAGTTCAATGCAATAACTCGTTCTGAAAAAAATATTTTAAATTGTTAAACCCTCCTAGTGTTCTATGGTGCTATGCTCCGTCTTGTATAAACTACCTGTCATTTTATCTGCTCATATCCAGAAATGAGGAGATAAATTTATTTTCTTAGCAAGAGGATAATGATCAGAATTTACTGTTTCTGTAAAAAAAAATTAGTCGATTACACTAAAAGATGATATTTCGCACAAAGCCGTTATATTTTTCGATGGAAGAAACTTTTCGGTCAACACATGGGTATAGGTAGAACCCTAAGTTTGAAAATTCTGTTATTTTTCACATGACCATCAAGTTGAGAATGAGCTACATCGGGAAACGCTATGTCGGTTGAATCGATTCTCATCGTGTTAATCAAACTAGAAATCTTCTGGCAAGATTCGGTTCTTTTCGACGTAGAACTTTTTCAAACAGGCTGATAGGTTTGTATTTAATAGGGAATTAATCAAATCTTGTTTTTTATCATATTTATCAAAGATTCTCACCGTATTCTGGATTGTTCAGAATGCATTACTAATTGATTTGGTTGGATTGCTAATAAATATTGTTTTTACAGCTCCGATATTTTCAGAAATCGATCTTTCAACATTACCAGTTTTATTATTCGTAAATCCTCGTCTCCTTTCAAATTTTTATCAGTAGGGGTATCGCGGGCCTACTTGGAGCTTTTGATAGACATTGTAGTTAAAGCAATGTTTTTTTCGAATTTCCCCACGCTTTCATTCATTTATAATAGGTGTAACAATAAAAAATAGTTTTTCTGTAGTGTATCTGCTCATTTTGACTAAAAACAAGGCAATCAGAAAGTCCTATCTTTTTAAACCACAGACATACATGTTTTGATTTTAAGCAATACAAACAAAAAATCCCTTCGTAATAAAATAATAAAAAATATAATGGAACGTTTATTTTTGATCCCTCTTACCTATCCTTCACATATAATTATTAATTTTTATTATTCCAACTAATAGTAAATTCGAAAGAACATTTTTAATAAAATTTGCCAGCATTCCAGGACAAATCGCTTACAAGCTTTTCCCGAAGTCTTATGCTAAGCTAGCTTTCATTTGTTCGCGTTTACTGAATTTAATTAATTGATTTTAATTGTTCAACCTTTTTTTATTAACCCTATCTCTTTTATGTCGAGCTAATCTCAATCTCAATTTCAATTTTTATTATAATTTAAAAAAAAACATTTTAAATGCTGATGTTTAATTCATCGTTATAAAAATAAAATATATAATAAAGCCGACTTTTATTTATTAAATCTTTGGTGTCTAAAAAAGAAAAGTTAAAAAAATCCTTTTTAGTTGAATTTGGCAGAGTTTTCTTTATCTGTTTTTCAAACAGAGGCGGAGGAGGTGGAATGTATGTACTTACATGCTGGACACGGTGTATTTCTTACATAAAAACAAAACCCGTGTCGCAATTGCCGACCTTAGAACAAAGGGTAGGTTCTATCCTAGATTTTTGGATTAAAGGTAATATTTTTACTCCCTCAAATATAGTAACTGAGCTGATGCATAGGTTTTTTTTGTTAGCTGCAAAACACTGAACGGATAAATTGGTAAAAACCACACAAACCTTCGAACATAATTTCTTTGAAAATGTAATCTACCTATAATACAGTTGGATCAGAATTTTTATATAAAATAAACAAATTAAAGGTTAAACACACATTTTTATTTATTTAATTTCATATTTTTTTAGTTTCTTGGAGCAAAAAATTCTTAGTATTTTATGTTTTTGTGTGAGTAACCATAACATTTTAAACCAGGGCAGTTTTAACCCTCTGCTATAGAATTAAAATATATACCGAAGGCTTAATGACATTTGGCAAGTCTAGAATATTTTGAATGGAAAATTTCAGGCTCTTACTTTCCTGGTTTTCTTTATCGACGTCCGAATATTTTGAAGGGATCGGGCTCAAAGAACGATTTCTCAAAACACTGGGAAAACAAGGGGGGACTCCGTTTGGATATGGCGTAAAAACAGGGTGCGATCTAATTTTTAAAACTAACAACATACTGGGAAGGGAGTTTCTTTCTTGATTTTATTTTAAATGCTTCACTTTTTGCTTCCTCATAAAATTCGTCCGGGATAGTCCACAGACATCCTTTACCTGATTTGGACAAATTCCTAGGAATCTTGAAGAAATTTTTATTTAATGACAAATTATGTCGTATTGAATTCTTAAAAACATATTATTTAGAATACCTGCCACCCCTTCTCATTAATTTGATAATATGGATATGTATTTGAAATATAACGATATATTCCAATTAAAGGAATCTTACGATTCTTCGAATTTAAAATTGCTTGTGAAATTAATTGGGCATATGAATATAACGGTTTAATCGGGTTAACATTTTCATAGTATTGCCAATTTCTCTTACAGCAGCCTGCGCAGGTTTGATATTGGATTATTCTTGTTTTTTCGCTATTTTTATATGAAATTTAATCAAGTTACTTGAACTGATTAAAGTTGTGATAATGTTGATAATTAAACTAGATTCAAATAAAAATATTCATACATCTACGTTTAAAGATGGATAATAAAAATAGTTGTAAGAGTAACTAGGCTGCCATTGTTGATAAGGCATCCTGTGATTGTATTCCGGTAAGTTATATTGAAATTCAAAACTGTAATCACGCTCATACTTTTGACTAAAGTTGCAATACTCATATTGATATCTACTATCCCCATTCCAGACTTCTTGCCTACAATACAATTAAAAAACAAATTACGGGAAACACCGGTCTTTTTTCTCACAGGCGCTAGTATCACTAATTGATTCCATGAGTTTAACAATAATATGATAATTTTCAGAATTAATACTTTGTTTATACAAGTTTAAAAACAAACATATTTCACAATATTTTTATGTTTTTTTCTGCTAAAAACATATGTTATTTTAGTTAATTATTTCATTTTATAGCTTAATTCTAGAAATAAGTCGAAAAGGAAGAAAATGAAACACTCCAAACTTTGTTTCTTTTTACATGCAAAATAAGCTTCTGAAATTTTATTTTCACATTTAAATTGCATGTAAAATAAATTGTTTTAAAAATAAATTATTTTTACTTTGTAGAACAAGCTAATAAGGGACCCCATTGCCAAAAAAGGGTAAAGGCATAATATGATAATTAATCTCAATTGTCATAAAGATTTAAATTAATCTTGCCGAAGGTAATCCTAATGTAAATTTTATTTTAGTGTTTTTTTTAACAATTAATTGTAAATAAAGATTTAAATCTACAAAGATGTTCTTTTATTAAAAACATAAATAATTTCATGTTGATTATAAAAAAATGTGTTAGAAATGTTGATTTAAATAAAGGACCACTGTGTTTTTTAATGCTAAATTAAAATATTATTAAAAGTTCATAGGATACTTAATAAAATATTGATATTTTTTAATTTTATCAAGTACAATTGATTTTTTGTTTAATATTTTTAGATTAAATTTAAAAGCGACTGAAAAGGCCAAAATGATTCCCCTGAATTTTACCCACGTTTTCCCGACTAACAATTGCTTTAATTTTTGGATTATAATAAAAATATTAAACTTATATATTTAGGAATTTTATAAGGACCTTTTTAGGCAAATCAATTGCAATTTCCCGACAAGGATATTTTTTGTCGAAAAATAAATATAATAATCTGTTTCAAATCCAGGGCATTTAGCCGGTAGTAATCCAAATAGGACAGTTCAAAGTTAAATGTACCGTTTTTTTTTGTAATCGAATGAATGCTTAATACCGTACTTATATCGGCTGAGAGATACATTACAGTTTCATGATTAAATTTAGTTAACTGCCCAAACAACTAGCAATAGTATAGAGGTTTCGCCAATAAAATCACACGCTGAAAATATTCTCTCAACGGAAGCTTACTTCGTAATTAATGTATTCGTAGTGTAAGGACTTATCTTTCTTTTTTATACACTCCTTATTTATAAACGAATAAATAAATTAGGACTGCCGAGAAATTCTTATTGAAGCCCTTTTTACAGCCATCCCTACATAAGTGCAAAAAACCACTGGATTGTTCCCCCCAGTTAACTTTACAACGGTGTACACCCGTAATGTAGCAACCTCTTTTTTTAGCAATGCCATTTATTTACAACATTAATATATTTTGCACCATTAATAATAAGATTTTATGATATTTTAAGCCTGTTATAACTTCAATATACCCTATGCATGCCAATATTCATATATGTACCATGAAAATCCACTTATAACACAGAACTGTTGTTATTTAAATCAATTGGATTTATTATGCCAAAGAATTAAGATTATGATGCGCACATGCCGGGTGTGAAAATAAGCAACGCTAATAAATGCATCTTTTTTTGCATGTATCAATACAACCCTGCTATATTTTTATTGGTAGACGTTACACAATCGATTAAAATGGGTTCAAAGAAAATATAGGGAAATATTTAAAGCGCTTTTTTTATTGTGCTTTATTATGTAAATATTTAAATTGCTTAACCTTTTAATGTTTTTTTATATTTATTGATTTTTACATAAAATTTAAATTTCCCTATATCATTAGGCAAAATATTCTATAATGTGCTGCACTTTGGGCACGGTCTTTAAGATAAAAATTTTAGATCAGTAGCAAACGATATTTTTTAGGCCCTTCAAAATATAAAATATTAAACTTGAACTATTCTATGTGTCTTTTTGTAGCACATTACAAATTTTCTGCTCCTTTCCAATGCCCAACCAGAAAAAGATACCGTATAGTCTTTGCTCCAACACTCGAAAGAGCCAATGAGTATCCAGAAGTGATCAATAACCAGTGTCTATATTATGCATGGTATTTTGTTGTTAGAAAATTTAGAACCAGCTTTGCGGATAGCAAAAGTAGGCCATGCATGTTGGGTTGAAATAGCGATAGGAGGCAAACGTATATTAAGCGCGAATGTATTACATAAAATAACTAATTTGAGTAGAAGTGGCATAAAGAATGTTGGTGGGTGTCGTAGAACAAGGTTTATTGAAGAACCCACTCACGTAACCCATGTTATATTCTAAAGAATGTTTTGAGAAGTACTTTACAATGAAGAATTATATATTAAAGACTCTCCACTTTAATTGAACTGGGGCAACTGAACTGCCTTAACTGTTGTTACATGATATATTACTTTTTAGTTTCTGTTTACAAATTTTACCACTAATTACAAGTATTATGCGAAAATAATCAGGATTGAAACCACCCGGGGCACTATATTTTATTTGATATGTAGAGGCTAAGAATCACAGCATTAATAATAAAATATTTTTCTTAAATCTTATTAAAAAAATATAGGCTCTGCATAAAAATATGTATTTTTAAACAAATCGAGTTGAAAATTGAGGCTCCTCTAAAATTAAGAGTCCCAAGACAGAGAAATTTCCTGCGATCTTCTTTTTGTTCTAGACTATGGATCGAGAAAGAGTTTGGTTACATTTCTTTCTATAAATATCCCACAATTAAGTTTTCTTGCTTTTTTATATTTTTTTGTCGTTAATAAAATTGTCTCTTGGCCCATCTCCAATAATTTTTTCTATTCTAAGAAGGAAGGATAGAAATTTAGACATAACAAAAATTGTTTTAACAATTATCCATCAAATGTTCCCACATATTTGTACGGATTTCAAAGTACACTAGCGAGTTGTCCGACAAAAATGTCGTTTCTGGTTAAATTATGTTCATAATTAATTGGCATAAGAATAACCCTCGATTTAATTTGAGTAATTTTTATTAAGGTTTACTACAGGGATGAGCAAAATTTTATTTATGCGAGGCCATATTTATCAGAGTTTAAAGCTCGCGGGCAGCAAAATACCAAAAACTATAGCAAATCTTTGAATTTATCCGTAGAGCCGGGAGTTTTTATGAAGTAGAGCTCACCGATTAATCTTTTAAAAACCCCAATTGATCTAAGGGACACAATTTAAGTCACGTAGGTCTACCAGAATCTCATTTATCTCAACACCCCTAAATATTCTCTTCATTCATATATTTCTTTCTCTCGGGTATTTCTGTTTGTTGAAAAAACTTTCGTAAATTTATAAGAATCTTACGGGTCATTCAATTCCCTTTTGTATTATAATTATCTATCCCAGTTTCTCTCAAATAATATAATTATTTTGATATCTGTTTGATTTAAAAATTGTAGTTCCAATAGTAAATCGATCAAATTATGGATGGAACAACGTTTGTTTATTTCAAACCCTGAACTCTCGCAGGGATTTTATCCAGTTCGGCAATTAATACAAAACTATATGTCAATATTAGCGACATACGTTTAAATATTGAATTCTTCTTACAATATAATATTTTAAGACTGTGTTAAAAAAATTTAACTGTTTGTGCAAAGACGATATTACCAATTGAAAATTTTAAATAATTTTTTTTCCTTTTTTTGTTGTTGATTTAATAAGTTTAAATGAATTGAAGTTTTACTTTTAAAAAATGGCGGTTTTTTTTATCTTTGGTCGCATTTATTAAACAAAGTTGCTGAATTTTTATAGTTTAATTTATTGGCTGTATTATCAGCTAAAAAAATTCATGTAAGTTCTCAAACTTAAATGAAAGGATGAATGTTTTTCGTTGGTTTTTACAACTCTATCACTCCTTCGTATTTTTTCTGTTTCAAGTATCTCGGTTTGCTTAAAATATACACTGCAATGCAGCTTTTTGAGTTTTAATAATTTGTTATTAAAAAATTAAATTTTACGAATTTAAATGATAAAAAAAACACACATAATTATTCATTGCATTTAGTAATATTTTAAAGGCGATAAAAGTATCAAATAAATTATTACCCTGTCGTGTTTACCGATTATGTGCCCATTTAAGCAGTGTTATAGTGCCCTTAGAAGCTCGGCCGTTAGAGTGATGTTAAGTTTGGTGGATTCAAACACTAACTCTCATATCATAACAAGAATATTTATATGGTACGTAGTTAACGTTAATTTTGAGACCTGAAGTTCTTATCTAAAAAACCACTAAGGGCGTTTATATCCATCCAGTTATAAAAAAGTCTGAATATAACTTTTTTTTTAAACTAATAGTATGAATGTACAAAACATAAAAAATTCTAAAAAATCGTAAGATTGTTTTATCATAATTTCTTTTTTTTATATAAATTCAATACACATTACATGCCCAATATAGGTTCGATAGCCTGGTTTTATAATTATTCAGTGTTTAAATTTTTTTAATTATTTTCTTTCGCTCTTCATGCAGTTTACTTTCCTTAATATTAACTTTTAGAAAATTATTCTTTTAAAAACTATTAAAATCCTGATAAACGCAGGTGGTCAGGTTGATATGGAATACTGTGTTAGGGAGTAATAAGCAAATAACACTAGGGCTAATGTACGCGATCGTTAGGGGGAAGGCGAAAGAAAGATTATTATAGATACGCCGAGGCCTTCCGCATCACAAGGCATTCAATTGAGAAGGAGCTTCGAGTAGACTAATTTTTAAATTGCCCCGCAATAAAATGTTTCTATGGTGAGACCGCCTGGATGATATGAGAATATGGGATATTCCTCAAAATAAACACAAAACATTGACATGGATATATACCTGGCATTTACTTACACATATTAGGAGATAGCGAAACTAGTTTTGGAAGAGTTCATTAAGGGTTAACGCCTCCATTCGAATGTATAAGAACAATAAATGATAAACTTTCGTTAAATTTCTTGCATGATTTTTCGTGCTCGTATCCATAATTGTAATTATTTAGGAGTTTAATTAAATATTTAATTTTAATTGACAAAAAATAATAAAATTAATATGCTAATTTAAAAATATTGTCTGTGAAATGTTTTCGAAATAATTCAACTACCGCCGTAGATGAGAGAATTCGATAAAGTCGTTACTTCTTCGTTAAAAATTAATTAAAGTCTTTCATATACATTATAAGGAATTTGGATTTGATTATTTTCCCTAAAAACATAAATGCAAGTTGTGAACAAATTCAATAGATTTAGTTTTAGATGTAATGGATAGTTTTTAACACAAATTTTACAAAATGTTGCAATATTGTTTCCTAACCAAATAAAATACATCCTTGGGTTTGTTCCTGAAGTAATAATCAGAAATTATTGCTTTCGAACAATTTAATAAATACTATGTGAGCAGCAAACAAACATAATCTAGGTGGGGTAAACACAATTCTCTTGCTGTTAAATTAAAAGAACTACCATTCCTCTAATTTGCAAGACTGAGGCATTAGTCAAAACTTATGACAAGACCTATAATAGTTAAGTAATCGAGACCCTCATGAATTTTTGTGAGAGCCCAAATTTTATTTTATGTCAATTATATAAAAATAAATAAGATTTCATTTATTTCACTGGCGGGGTTTTTAGTAAAAATTGAACCATACGAGAGATCAAATAGTTTCTTAAGTGGCGATAAATTATACGCGGAAACAATATTTTATGGCTAAGCCAAATACTAAACGGACTTTATGAAAATAGAAATTTGGTATAAGAAATTTTTCTTGAGTAATACTACTTATGTGTTAGTAATATTAGGGAATGTAAATTGAAGATCAGAAGCAGAAGCATCAGGACCGTAAAAATTATAAGGAAATAACTTTTAACTCTAAAATTTAAGAAAAATCGCGTCCTTGTGTTATGTATTCCCGTAAAAAAATTCACTTTATTCTATAAAACTCTTTTGATATTTTAATTTTGGCCTAGGTTCAATAAATAGAACGCGAGCAAAAAATAGATTTATGTCTGATTTTTTCTAATTTTATCCATTTTTGTTCACTATGTCAAGGTTGTCAACATCGAAATAATAAAAAAATTAAATAGATTCTTTTGAATAGATTACAATTCACATTTAATAATAGATCTAGCATATTATTTGCATGCTTTTAATTGTATGCATTGTATTAATATATTTTTGTAAGCCTGCGTGTTAAAATATAAAAATTGGGAAATTCAATTACTCACCGTACTTATGATTACATTTAAAAAATGTCTAAAATTTTGAATTAATAAATAAAACTTTTTTTACCATTTTGTAGATTTTTGCAATCAATTTTCAAATCTTAATTCTCAAATTGAAAAAGAAAATCATATTTTAAATTGCGAAATTGAAAAAAAGGGATGTAAGAAATTTTTTTGCCCAATCCAAAGATTAATATTTAACTTTTCATAAAATAACAAAGCTTTAGAAACTTAAATCAGACAGTGCACGAAATATTTAGATGTTTATAAAAATATGGGAGAATCAGACTAGATTCTACTAAAAGAAATTCACACGGTCTAACATCGTTGATAAAAGAATCTGTGCGATATCCTTGATTAGCATTAGACTAGATTCATAAATATATTTTCAGGGAACTACAACAAGATTTCTACAAGAACTTCATTATTCAGTAAAAGAGGTAAAATCAATTACTTGAAGATTAAAACCCAAAAAAATATTGCAGAATAAAAAATAGAAGGCCGTAGAATTTTTAAAGAACTACTTCTGCAAATAATAAAAATTTCTTTATGAAGTTGATTTATTAGTAAACATGGTTACTGAATAAGGCCGGTAAATATCATGAGCAAAATCAAAGATAAATTTAACGTTCTAAAGTTCCAGGAATAATTAATTTGTTTTTGAAAGTTCATGTAACGAAATCATTCAATTCAAAATTTAAAAAAAATGTCATTTAATGATTTATTTGCATACTCAAAATTAAAATTTTTGAAATCCAAACCTAAACTTAGCCTATAAAATGATTGATAATGCCCATTTCCATAGACAGATCAAATTCGTGATAGACTGGTATTTTTCGGGAAAAAACCATTATTTCTACCTCCATATGACCCTTTTTAAAACCGTACTGAAAATTTATTTGTTAAATGAGAAAGCTTTGGTTTGATCGACACAAATGTAAATAAATTAATTTCCTATGTCTTTACTTTCCCGCATCTGCTAACTATCCCTCTGTATTCGAAAAATATTCTTGACATTCCTCGATTGTAACTTTTTTTAAGCTTCTGTGTAAAGTTTCAAACTTATTCTCTGGTGTCCATGGATATCTATCCCTAACGCTGAATTTTGGAAGCGATGTCTACCTGGGGTCTGCATCGGAGCAGAATGGTGGGCAGTGAAGCCCCTCTCGAAGGAGACTAATAAGGTTTTACACATCCAGTCCAAGAAAAAAAAATGAATATCTATCCTACCAATTAATTTGATGGGAAAAAATATTAAAAAAATCCTTAAATTCGTTAAAAAGTGTATGTTGCTTCCCGCAAATTTAAAAATTTAATGCATAAATAGAAAAAATAATGTATTAATATGATGTGTTCAAAATTTAACCCGCATGCATCACAATTTTATATATGTTCGTCAAGGGTAAAATGAAATTTAACATTTTTACACGATTTTGTTAAATTTTGCAATTAAACAATTAATTTCCCAAATCTTTATATTTTTGATTTATTTAGTGATTCAACAACGTAATTTTCAGATAAAAGTCGGCCGTTAAAAAAATCTGGCAAAAAATATATCTGTATTTTAACAAAAAACTATAATCTCGCCATAAATTATACATAACACAATAAGTTTATAATAAATAACAGACATATTGAACTTGGCAGTAAAAAAATATTTAATTTTTCGAATTTTTTATCCACATAATTAATAAGAACATTTATCTTACAATATTTTTCCCCTCGAGCTAATGCTCAGTCAAACCGAGTTGGATTAAAGTGTAGTTGGTGAAACTTCCCCACAAGCGCTAAATGTTTTGTCTGTTGGGGATTGAACAAAATAAAAATACATGGGTCTTTCCACAAAAAATATCCGCACCTACATATGTTTTACTTATTTAATCGATGAAAGATTACTATATTGAGCAATTAAAATAAGTTTATAATAAATATAATCACCTAAAATTTTGCATGACAAGATGTCTGTGCCCAATCGTGCCGTTCGTAAAATATCTTTTTTATTTGTACTGAAAAATATTTTGATCATCCAACAAACAGAAATGATTCCAATTATAATAAAAATTTGAGGCTATCGTCTTGAAGTAAAAAAAGTTAATTATGAATCTTGAAATTTTTAAAAAAGAAAATCTTGCCGAAACAAGAGATACGTTGCGGTAATTAGTTGGCCAAATGCCCATTTAGCATCTGATGCGAGAACTGTTCGTTAATTGATAGTTTGTAGTACATTGATGAAGATTGCAAAGCTTTTCTCAAACGAGATTAGTAGGGGTGTTCCAAATTTATTAAACAACAATAAGAATGAACGGTAAGATTAAAGAATACAACGCAGGTGGTGAGCACGGCTATCCACCTCTATATGTTATTGGGTTTTTTTACTGGTAAAATCGATATAATTTTAGTTTAATAAATTTTTATTTTTAAAAAATTACACATAAAAATTTTTCTTTATCGTTGAGATAGCATAGGATAAAATTGGCCAGTGGCCTCAGTGATGAATAGCTAGTTTGAGACAAGAATAGCATGTTTTTTCGTGTTGATCTTAAGTGCTATATTTTTATGGGGAGTATTAATCCATTTAGAATTTATGCATTAAAACACATCATCCGTTATTTAGTAATTATTCAGAACTGAAATAAAGAGGAATATATCTAAATTTTAAATTATTAAAATAAAAAAAAGTTGGCGTAGGTTTTTTATGATTAAAGGGGATCCCTTTAAAAATATTACCATAAATAGGCAAAAGGGCCAATTTTAAAATAAGCTTATGCATTATGGGAGGTGCAATAAATGCCATTTTAGCATGATATAATTTGCGAACGACTCATATCCTCAGAGAATTTTGCTCGTATCCCTATTTTTGTACTCATTCAGCTATGGTATAAAAATCAAATTACTGTCAATTCCAATTATGGTTTTTGATCTTCTTGCAAAAAAAGTGTAGTTTTTGTTAAAATATTAATAATTAACATTTTAATCAACTGACCAGTCAGTCCTTTTCACTTAAAAAATATCTAAAAGGGATAAAATCAATTTTTTTACTTTAAAGTTTGGATATACAAAAAACGCATAGCATATAAGGTGAGACACATTGATCCTTTCTTTACCACTTAATGTTAATTACAGTAAATTCTTTTTTTAATGTAAAAATAATTTTATCGCTTTAAGATAATTACTAATGACTCTACTTGGTTATAAAAAATTATTGGATATCTTTAAAAAGAGACATTTTCGATGCACGCTTAATAGTTTAGATTCGCGCTCTCCTTTTGTTGAAGGATTCTTCAAATATATGTCATAAGGGTTGATAATTGGTTTCCATATTGTTTGGGATCTATTTCCCATAATTTGCTATTTGGAGGTTTCGCCCTTCTTTTTTTCTATAATTTCGATTTATTCTGCATTTTGAATTGATTAATTATTTATTTGTCTTAATCCTTCTGATCAATTTTTCTTTGTCTCAATTAATCAGCATGCTTTCTTAACCCACAGTAATATATAAAAAGTCTGATAATTTGGTTGCTTCAACCTGAATTTTTTATCTTCTCTCTAATTTGTGTTTCGCCCAAAAAAGCTGATTTTAAACAAACTCCCAATTTTTTGTTCGTTTGTTGAATTTTTAGCTTTTTAGACTAACGCATTGTTTATGTTTGTACTAAACTGAGTTTAAGATTATCAAAAAAAAATTTAAACAACTAATGAATTAAGCTTTGGCTGCGCTTCTATAGGTGAGATAATGGGGCTGATTCATGTATTAGAATAATAATCATTTTAGTTTTCTTTCCATGTCGCCTGTATCTTTAGTTGAAATATATATTTCTTTTATTATTCGTATGCAAATTTCCGCCATAAATGTGGGCGATGGAGAATATGGAGCCGATCTTAAATACTTAAATCTATTTTCTCTTACAAATTTCTCATTGATTGATGAGATGAAAATAATTCTCTTAACTAATACTATTTTTTTCAGAACTTCATAACGAACAAGTTGAACATGATGCATTTTATTACAAATATTTGAAAAACAGTCCACTTGGTAACCAAATTTAGGCCCCCAAGCTAAGTACCTTGCAAGTTTATTTCTGGATGCCTTACGTTTAAAAAAAATCAGAATATAAATGTATAAAAAATACAGAATTATCGTTTCCCTATTTTTGAGGAGCTGTTCCAGTTAGAACGCTAACAAATTATAATGAAAAAAGGGTAAAAGTTCAAGTTCGATCGGAATACTCCTCTTGAATAAAAAGGATAATTCAAGAAATGTTTTGTCTTTGTGTCTATCTTAATTTGGGATTTTGTTCTAGCTATTTTTATTAAGCTAAAGGGTTATTTGATATAGTTTTCCTACTTTTGGTTCATCTCTACGCTTTTCCCTATTAATCGGGAGAAGAATCTAAGACTGAATTCTATACCCGACGGTATTTAACATTCGAACTTAAGACAGTAAAAATTGTTTGGTATTTTATCAGCCTGTCTCAAAATCTATAGGAAATTTAAATTTTTTTCCAAAAATAGTCTAAATGGGTCAATAATAAGTCAGACGGACAACTTCTTTTTCAACCACGTAGATATGGCTCATTTTAACTGCGAGAATTATTTTAAAAGACTATTTATCCAATAATTAATAGCTTTTCACATTTTTCGACAATCGGAAAACAAATAAGAAATTAGTCTGTGTGATTATCGTCGGGATTTAAAATTATTACAGCGCATATTCAATAACAAGAAACGTCGCTTGAACCCGCCAGAGATTTTTTATATCCAAATATATTCGGGAAAAGTAAAAATACGGGAATTTTTAAGTCTTTTGAAAAATTATTTGAGGTTGTTCTCTCAGGGGCATCGCACCTCTTTCTTTATTACGTCAAACAAATTTCGAGAAAGGGGTGGGGCGAGGCAGGGGAATAAAAGGACTCTGGCAACTAATAGTTTATAGAAAATTTGTTAATTTTTTTTTCGTTACTTAGCGGTCGTACGCATGAAATTTGTTTGATATTTCTGTTTTTTGGTGTAGTCGCTCTGTGTCAACAATATAGCTCATGAATTCAAACAAACTTTTAGTAAACATGTATTTTCCCATTTAAGAATTTATTCCTTTCGTTTTTAGTTCTCTCAATGTTGTTTCTTAACTGTAAGCATGTTCTTCATAAATTAAACAAGTTATGACTTTATCCTCTTTAGGGGATACCAGAAACAGCTAGAATATTTGGGAACACCTCAATAATAAACGGTGGGGAAACCGCCGGTGTAGAAGTAAAACCAACTAGAAGTCGCTTATACTAATAGTATCTAAAAGATGGGGAAAGGGCTGTATATATGCTACTCTCTTGGAAATTTCCTTTGTAGATATGCCTACTATATGCCAATTATGCTGAATTTTATTCTTTATTGATTTTATGCAATATATCTTTTAATTTCAGCAAAGAAGTAATATCACATTTAGCTTATTTTTCTATGTCCCTGTGATTTCCTCAAAGTCTAATAAATTGGCCTAATTTTTCCAATAGGACAAACCGAAACGTCCGTACCTCTCTGTTCCTGGTATATAGTTAAACCCAATCTGTCTAATTTTGTTAGAAATTTTTTTTTGGACGGTGTATGACGCTGCCTTGGTTTTTATTGCAACTGATAACGCTCCTTCTTTTTTTAACTTCGGTTCTAAATCGAGTTATTTTTAAGGAATCTTCTTTGAGCACAGATTGATACCGTTTGATTAGATTCTTCCAGCCAAGTTAAGTATTTAATTTTTGAGCTTGCTGATTGCCGGATTATAAAAAGGCATAAAATGTACACTAAGTAATAAAATATTACCTTCGTTAACTG
>SGJC01000478.1:0-14397 GCA_009887335.1 Henneguya salminicola
CATATTTTGAACACCTATAGTACGTAGTATCGTTCCGTGTACCATTTTTTCCATATGAATGGTTATTAAATATAATACTGGAAGACATTAAATTTTCGAACATGCGCAGTATAATTTAGTCGATTTTAGCATTTCGTCGATTTTAGTCGCTTCCTGCACACTATCGTAAAGAGTTTAAAAAAAATAGTAACTAGTATATTAATTTAACTATCCGCCCTTAAATTGATGTGTTCATAATTTATGGGATGTCTATATTTTCAATATAATGTTTTCTTTTCGATTTTTTTGCCTAGTTTCTAAAAATGATATATTAAAAAAATGAAAAAAGTAATTTATTTATTTATAACAAGTTTAATTTAGTATAAACTAGTCAGACATATATATTTATTTATTCTTTTATTAGTTTTCTAATTATCACATTTTTTAGTTAAAAATGTATTTTATTATAGTCTGAATTTTTGCTAAAGAAATTAAAAAATTAATTACTTGTTATAAGGTTGTGAAACGACAGCCAACGTCTTATTATCGAATAAAAAAATTTCTATAAACATATTATGAATTAAATTTACTCGAATTTTTATATTTCGAAAACAAAATCTTGTTTTTCATTTTCTAAGTAAAAACATAATAATTTATACAATAAATGCTTTCCTTGTTGAGATTATAATAATAAAAAGGAGAGCGAGAAGTAAAAAAATATTGATTGAGATTTTTTTCTTTGTAATTGCTATATTACAAATAAATTCTTCCTTTAATTAATCTAAAAATATTATTGCCTTCATTGAACAAATATTACTGGAGCAGATATGAGAGCAATTTATTTCACAGTATTTGCCGTAGAAATTAGGTTTACAGTCACATTCCAACTTTTTTTTATTTAATTTAATTGTTCCTGACACTTCATGAAAATTATATTACCGTTATTTAAACAAAAATTGCATCTTTTAATGATGCGATTTTGGCAATTTTTACCACCCCAAGACGAGCTACAGTTAAGACACGTGTTATTTCGAATGCAAACATTATTATTGCAATTTCTGCATCGATATTTGTATTGACAAAATTTTCCAAAATTTATCGATTTACATTCACATTTACAATTGTAAAAAGACTAAAATTTATTTATTTCTATCACCTTTGACTCATTTAGTATAAGTTTATTTTCGCCATTATTTTGACATGGATGTATTATTTCGCAAAATTTTAATCCTGTAAAATATTATAATTTATAAAAAGTAAAAACAGAAAATATTTCATTATTTTAATAATTAACGGAACTTAATTTATTCTTTAAGAAATTAACTTAAAAAAAAAACAACACAAAATGTTTTATGAATGCATAAAATAAAGTGAGCTATAATTAAGCAGCATAATTTAAAATAAAAATATAAAATATTTTTCAACATAAATTATTTAATATTGGAGATATTTATTTCACAATTACAGCTCTGCAACTTAGTTTTCCGTTAACATTTTGTAACAAAATTTTAAACATGATCACAAAAATATATTGGAATTTCCACTATCAATATTTCAAAAGGAGAATAATTTTATTTGCGAAAAATTGCGGGATACACTACCAGGAGTTTCTAAATTAACGGCGAGGTTTTTATTTTCCTTTTTTTTGAGATCTTTTTTAAAATTAATGACATTTCTTGTTTTTATTGGGACTGATAAATCTACAAAGAAAAAAACCAATAACACTGAGTTACAGATGGTTTTTAAATATTTATTATTTTCAGTTTGTTAAATTAGAATAATCAATTGGAAGTTGAACTATTAACTGTTTGGTGTATGCTAAAAAATCTTAATTATACACGGAAGAGAAAAGGACTATTTACCATTTATAGAAACGACCCAGATGCTAAAGCAGAATGAATTAAAATTTTAATTATTATTTAATTATACAATCAAATAAACACTGCAAAAATTTAATTTATATAAAGGAGAGGCCCTTCGATTTATATATGCTTCGAACCCACGAATTGCGAAAAATGCCCGGTATAAAATTTTAGCTTGATCTAATTTTAAGGTCAAAATGTTATTAATGTCTTTGCGATTAATAGCATTATGGGATTATTTCTTGATGAATATTACAAGTTGGGTTGAATGCAAGAATTTTTGTTTGAACCCAGCTTTAAAACGTTAAAAAGAAGAAAAAAATCCTTTAATTATGAAACCGGATCGTTTTTAATTAGGGGCACAGAATATTTGGCATAATAAATATCATTTACATTCGAACTACCTTAATGTAGGACCGATTTAAAACTACGGAGACGTCGTTTCACAGGCAAGGAAACATTATTCAAAAAGCTAAAAAATTCAATGATAGAAACACTTATTCAAAAAAATGAATGATTCCTGCAATTTGGAACGTAAAATCTGATGCTCAAGTATATAATGCACGTCAAATAGTTTTTCTTACCCTTTATAATCCATGAAGAGAGAGATAGAGAGTAATAAAGACGTAAATTAGTTTTAGACTGCCTTCTGTTATTTTTTTTTATTGAAAAATCGATAAGTAAGCCTAAAAGCGAAATTTTTTATCACTTAACTAAATAATTTTAAACGGCCCTTTAGAAGAAAATGAAATTTAGAATTAATTTTTACACTGTCCACTTTTTATTTTCTAAGCCTGGTCTTTTTAACTGTTTTGAACTGAATTAATTTTGTCCTGACGTGGAATTTATTCTTCAAAATTCTGGATCTGAATCAATTGGAAAACACCCAAGGTTAGACATACAACGTATAAAAAATTGCCCTAAATTAAAAGTTTTGATCAGAATTCTAATCATAAAATAAAAGTTTATAAATTAAAATATTTTATATATATTGCTATTATATGCCAAAATGAACAATTTTGTATTTCAGAAAAGAAAAAATGGAATTAGTTCAGCAGTTAAACATAGGCTAATCGGGATATTGTTATAATCAATATACTATAGAAGCGTAAAATTATTTATAATTTTCAAACCGTTTTTTGAAAGTACATGGAGATCCGAAGGATAATATATAAAGAAAAATGATGCGATAAATATATTGTACGATGTTTAATACATTTTGGTCAAAATTTAATTACAGTATTAGTTACTTGGATTGAGGTGTTTTTAAAGAAATTGCTCAATTGATGAAAAAAATAGTCTGACATAAAAGAAGGGAATTCTCCCAAGGTTGTTAATTGCCATGCAAAGCATCTAGTTTTCAAAGTTTTTAATTAGAATCATGGATATATGATATTTTTGACACTTTCCGATAAACTAAATTTATAATTTAGGTTAAAATGTCTAATTTTTCTGCACATTTATATCGCCTTTTAACCCATAGATGTCTCTATGAAGCGCGTAGCGATGCTGAAATAAAAAAAGGCAAGATAGAATATTTTTCAGTAATATATAAAATATTGCTGTTTTGAACAGGGCAACTACTAAAAATAATAATTATTTAAGTGGGCAATAGTGCCTCATAATGAAATTTTTAGATTTTAAGGGTGCATCCCCCTTCTCAGACGTAACACAATTCTACAGAATAATGATTGCCATACATTTTTAACTTAAAATAATTTAGGATGCTTAGGTTAAAAAGAACATTTTTATTAGTTTAACCATATAATATACTATGCTTATGTGACACAGTTCTAGAACATTTCAGTTTTCAATTCTGTCAATAATTATAAACTCCAGAAGTACAAAAATTATTTTTTTTTTGTATTAAATTTAAATTGTGATTTAAGTTTGATTCTATTTTTTAATTTAAATTTGTCAAAAGACAGTAAAGAAAACAATATAATATTTATCTTTAAAAAAAATTAGATCTGATTTCGCAAGCAATCTAACGAGTTTGTTATTGAGATAGATATTTTAACTTATTTATTAAATAATAAACTAAAAACAACTTCAAATAACGATCTCTGTGAGTAAATTAAAAAATTTGTCCTACAGAAAGGCAGGCAAAAAGGATGTCAGCCAATATTGAACGTTACTTTGAATTCGGTTAGACAAATTGTGTACAATTATAAGGCAAAGGATGTTTCATCAATTAAAAAAAAATATACGATCAGAAATTAATATAACTGATAACATCAGTAAGTCTAAAAGATCCTTAATTGGCGATAAAAAGGCTCCCTAAAGGAGGTATAAACTTCTGCTTGGTTTAAAAATTTATCTCCAGCCATTAGGCATTCATACAAAATCTTTGATTTTATTGAAGACGTACAAGACCTATATTTTCAATCAGAAATTTCCCTGATAGGAGAAGAGAAAGGAAGAAATGCGCTGATTATTGTATATATCTACAATTCATTCAGCGATAAAGAAATATCATCTAGCTGGGCGAAAGTTCATTTTATTTGCAAAGGATTCGCTATCATACTTGGGTAAGAGTTGTTAGTACTCAAAATCTTATAATTCTTACATCAAAAGCATCAAATGTAGATATGATACTAGCTTCGTATTGGCTTAATATTGTTAATTCAGAACCAATAGTTCGCACACAGGAAAACACTAAAATTTTATAAGAATCGCTTAACATAATGCAAAGAGCGCCTGAAACCCACTAAGAATATTATAATAGTGATAAACAACACTTGTTTTTATCCCGCTAATTTAGATTTTTTCATGCATAGATGTATGGGATTACATCTTTTCAGAACAATTTTCATTTTTTACAACCATATGAAGAAACTTATACGAATTGAAACCTTAAATGGATCAAATGAGTTTATCATCAAAATGAAAAAAGCATGCACAAGACTGACTAGTGAGCCTCTTTCTAACGAGGTAAGAGATAACGAAATCTTATTCCTAAGATTTTTATCTGAGTAAAATATTGGAAAAAATTAATTAATTAAACATTGTGACATAACTTTCAATTTTCAGATGATATAAAAAATAACGAATAATTTTTATTAATTTACTAAAAGACGCCATATGGTTTGCAAAAATGACCACTTTGAGAGAAAAGATAAGCATCTACATATTTTATAATACATGTAATTAGGGATTTTAATATATTCTGTGCTTAATAGTCAGCTCCTATGTTAATAAGCTACCCTCCTCCTTTTCCCCCCGTTGTGACAAAAACTACCCCAAATGTGATTACCTATATAACTAACCTACAAACCAAAAATTTATGGTTCACATTTTTTTATGTTTATAAATATTATATTTATTTAGCAAGTATGAGAGCCTTTTTTAACGATATTTCGCAATTATTTTATAAAAGTAAATAATTTTGACATTTAATACGATTTACAAAAAAAAATAAAAAACTTGGCAGGCAGTATTTTGTGTAATGTTTGAAATATGTCTTTATGCAACATTGCTATAGCTGAATTGACAACATTATATTTAAATAAGGCTGAAAAATATGAAGTATTCTTTTTAAATGAAACACGCGCAATAATTATAAAAATGAAATGAACAGTAAATCTGCAAAATTTTACAGCATAAAATTTGGTTGCAGATATATAGTTTAAATAATTATCAAGCATTATCAACTATTTTAAACAAGCAATAAATAACTTCATAAAAATAATATTTCTGTTAAAAGGTTTCAGTAAAGTAGTCGTCGGTTTAACTTTACAAAAAAAAACAAGGCCGGGGGATTTGGGTACGGGGAAACTCGTGGCATCCGATTATTTCCATAAAAAGAGTATATGAAATTATTATCTATTGTTTAATCTCCCCGTTATATTAATTTTAAAGCAATTATGCAAAACACGATCTTGCCATTAGCATAAATTAAAATTTGATTTATAATAGTGCACAATATTTTAAGTTTTCCTTTGTATAATATAAAAAGTCAATTGCATGAAAACAACGAAACGTTTATATGAATAGAATAGGCCTAAAAATAAAACAGTTATATTACGGGAGGAAGAAAATATTCTACCCTAATTAGTTCGTTACTTAATAAAACAAGAAAAATTTTTAAATATAATATATAGTTCGATAAGATATATTTTAAATTAATTTTAATCAAGTCATTCAAACTTATATTAGACCGCATTCAATCTTAACAAAATTATGTATTTCCCTATTATTATATAAGAAAATAGCTCTAACAATCTATTTATAGTTAAATATTGATTTTTGAACAAAAAAAGATTAAAACACCGCTTTCTAAAATTCTTAAAAAATACAGATGTTGTTCATCCAGTTGTCTTTTTAAAAATAAAAGTTTATTAGGATAAATTATTAGTGATCACAACATTTTAAGATTTTAAAAATTAAAAAAAAGCTATAAATGCAATAATTGAGAAAATCCCGAAAGAAATGAAAAAGAGGAAAAAAAACGAAAAGATTTAACATCTTGGTGTCCCAGAATCGTTCTATTTATATTTTATTTGCGTCATAAGAATAAAAATCTATATTTATTTAGAGTGTTTAAAAATATTTAAATCGAATGGTGTTAAACATAAATTATGGAAAGTGACGACATTATCTATAAATTTAGAAAAAAAATTAAATGTAAAGAGAAAAGCATGCATCTTCGTTTGTAACAGCAAAAATTGAAAATATTTTGAAAAATTTGACAGGAAATTGCATCTTTGACGCATTTTTTTATTTAAGATGAATAGATTCACGAATAAATTTATGTAATCTTGACGTATCTAGTCAGATCTTCATATAAAAGAAGTTTATGATAAATGATTCCAAACTCTAACATTCTTGTGAAATATTTCGTTTGTTCAATTATTAATTTTTTGATGTAGTCATATTTTATAAATTTTTTTGTTGAATTTAAGACTTTAAAATAGTTACACTTATTTCACGCATACTCTATTTATTCAAACTATTTCTTCGAATTAAATGATATAAGCCTTTTATATGAGAGTTTATAGTATAGTACAAAAAATTGGGCTTCGAATATAAATATTTATTATTATTTTAAAAAGCAAAAGCAATATTTTCTGTTAATCCCAAAATACCCCCCCCCCCGAATCTTATTTTAGTACACAAACAATCATTATTACAGATTTCTAACCCCAAGTTTTTAACATATTACTTGCCAAAGAATTGTGATTAAAAAAAAACATCTAAGTAAAGGTTTATTCATTGAGGTGGTATTGTCTTACAATCTAAACTATAAACAAAATGTAAAATATTTTATTTTTTTTATATTTTCTTTAATAATTAAAATATAGTCCTAAAAAAGATCTCACAACATTTTTGTTGCAATAAAATATTTTCGTTCACAAGTAGTTTATATTTAATGATAATATCATTATTTTTCTTTTGAATAAACTATTAGTAAAATAGTAAAAAAATATAAAATATCGTTATTCTGAAGGTATTAATATTTATAATAACTTAATGTGAAAAATATTCATACATTACTACTCACCTTGATCACATTTCGGTGGATTAATTTTTCGAGAATCACGACATAATATTATTCCATTATGATCACATTTTGTCAAATTTGTTCTATGGGGGCATGTTTGTTCGGATAAGTGGTCAAAATAATGGTGTTTTAAAAAGCTGAATTTTACTGAAATATTTACCTTATTTTATAGCTATATTTGAAATATTTCATCTCACCCTTATACGATCCATGCGTATTTCCAATTAATTTTTTAAAGGTTTGAATAGAAATATTTAAATTTATATGATGTGTACGATTTTCATAATCGAATTTTTCAAATTTAATTGAAAAATTAATAAAGTTGATAGAGTTCAATAAATTAGCATTTATTAATGATTTATCTCTGGGATACTCAATCAAAAACAAATCAAGATATTCTTTCAAGTCATTATAGTATTTTGATTCTATATAATTTTTTTTAATATCCACTGCCTTCTGTAAATGTTGGTAATCAACAGCGTAAATTTGAAAATTTACTCTTTTTATATTGCACAATATATAAATACATTAAATATTCCTTCCTTTTCGGTTGAACCATAAATTTTATGAATCCCAAACGATAACTAAAAGATGGGTTTGATTGTAAAAGTCTAAAATATATTTCAAATTATATTACAATATTCTCATTTCGGCAATTATTAAAAATTTATGATGTATAAAATTGAAATTCTCTCTAACGTTGAAGAATAAAAGACCGATTTTCAAAGAACTAGTGAATTTAGTTGGCTCCAAACATCGATGCATACTGACCCAAATAGACTAAATATAAATATGAAGCTTTAAAATGTAATCACTGTAAATTATAAATCCTTATTGTTGTCAAATATAAAACGAGAAAACATAGGTTAAAAAATAAGCATAATCGCTCAATGTTTTTTCCCAACGATGATATTGTTTTGGCAATCAATTTCCACATAGTAATAATATTTGTTAAAATTTAAATTAAAAATTTCCTAAATGTTAAGTTTATAATTTCCTCAATTATAACGTGACTCATTAAAATAATTAATTGCAATATATCAACTGACTTTTTATTAATTAAGAAAATTTTTATATTTTCATTTTAAATTTCCGACCGAATTATTTTATTGAATAGTTATAGATAAATTTTGACAAATAAAAATTTCTGCAGGCATCTTTTGAATTTCGTTTATTTTTAGTGTATGAACGTAAAAAGTATTTTTGTGAAACAAAACATGAAGTTAGTTAGTCAGAAAAAAAAAGTAAAAAAAAATCAAATTTCATTCAAATATGATTAAAAATGAGAAAAATCGTTTTATGCCCATGATCAACTTCAAGTTTTCATATAATTTATTTTTATACTTTTATATGTATCCTACCATTACTATTATAAATAAATAAATTGAAAATTCTCTGAACTTAATATTTAAAAAAATTTACTCAACAATCATAATAGAAATCATATGTTTCTTTTATTCAGAAACTTAAAATGAATAAAATTCATATGTGTGAAATTATTAAAACAGTATTTTAAGTAATTAAATAAGAAAATGGGTTCTTTATGCTTTGCCCGAATCCTACTTTTAATAATATATATTCTATATCATTAAAACTATTAGTATATTTTTTAAAATAAAACTGTTAAATGACGCTAAATTCAATTCTTATCCTCATAAGCAATATTTGATAATTATAGAGTTTACGAAAGTATGCAATTTATATAAATTTTGACCCGATCATCATCCATTGTACAGTGTACGAAAAGTGGCAAAAACGCCCTTGCTTGTTTTTTTAAATTGTAGCTGACCGTTGGATAGCCTACTAATTTTTTTAGTTTTGAAAAATTCGTTAAAATCAGGATCACCAATAAATTTTTATGTTAATTAACGTATTATTAACTCTTCACATGAAAAAAAATATTTGAAACTTTTTGTTATAAATATTATTTATTCAACGCCGGCTGTTAAACCTTGTTTTTCATTTTATAGATATAGATGGACATGATATAAACGATATATTTGATAGAATGATATTTATGATGAAAACATACTTTTTGAACTTTAAATGATTTATTTTACTGCATGCTTATGGTATAGTCCTTTTATACGACTGCCCCAAAAGGCTTGTTGTTTAACGTATTAGCTTGTTGAGGTGTATTTTAACTGAGAAGCAATATTAATAATTTAAATAAGGTTTTCTATCAATAATAAAAATTATAAGGTATATTAACTTGCGAATTTTGATTATTTTTATGGCATATAAATACTTTTATTTAGACTTAAATTAAATTATGTTTTTATTTAATCCTGTTATTTATTTTGGTGAAATTATTGGTTTTTATAAGCTTCATACTTTCAAATCATATCTAAGTAATAAAAAATTTCAGGCTTAGATTTGGATCTATTATAAGTGCACGGATCCATAATTATATATACGATTAAAAAAAATGGAGTACATCTGTTACGATGGTGTTACTTTATAAAATATTACAGAAATTCTCTGATTTATAATTTTATGATAATTAGATCAGCTACATCTCAAATTCTTAAAAATATAGCCAATGCGAGTCAAATAGAGTGATTTGATCTTAAGTAACGATAAAAATGTATGTTATTAAATTTGATAATTAAAATTCATTTGAGTATTTAATAAGCTAATTTGAAAAATCAAAAATATCTTTAATAAATATATTTCTCGGATGTTAAAAATAATACGCTTTGTTAAATCCCATAAAAATTTTCTACATTTGCTAAGCCTTTCATTTACTAAGAGAAGAATACGTTAGAAAAATACTGTTGGCAATGCAGTACCAAATTGGATTTAATTATAAGAATAATTAAGTGTATAAATTTTATATTTTCATTAATTTAACTCCTATTTAAATATAAAACATCGCAAAATAGTATCTTAACTTTTTTTTTACATTCATTCTTTTTAATGTTAAAACATAAGATATAAATTTTACATTATTAAACTCATAGGAAGTTCTTACTCTTAATACATGTTTTTCAGCAGGAACCACAAATTTTATAACACTCATATTGATTTATCTTAAAAAGACAGTGTATTTAACATCCAAGAAATATTTAAACGATAGAATATTTTACATTATAATTTTTAGCGGCAGCAGCATATCAATCAATTTTTTATATTTTTTAAAATACTTTATTTAAGAGTGAGGGTCAGGCCTATACCTTAAAATTAATTTTATTAATTCATCTCATAATTTTTAGTTTCTTTCAATTATAATATCAGATTGTAGTAAAATTATCAAACTGAAAAATTTTCTCTCAAAACTGACGTACGTAGTAAGGCAGTTTATATCTCGAAAGAAAATAAAGATCTAAATAAACATGTGAGATCGCAGCTGTTTCGAGGCCACTATCTATCAAAATTTATTTGTTTATAAATATAATTTATTTTTAATTTACAACAAAAATAATAAAATAATAAAATATTGCAAAACAAACAAAATAACATAATACCGAGCCCAGGTTAATTTTTTTAATTTATAATTTATATCCTTTTAAGATCTTTCGCATAATAGTCTAACACCCAACTGACTAGAATAATAAAAGAAGTAAAAATTGAGCTTTGCAAGTTTTAAATAATTTATTTGAATTTAAATCATTTTCTTTACACTTATTAGCCTTTTGGAAGCGATTTATACTTTCAAACTGTGGAAAAATTATTTATCGATTTATTTATCGTTATTTTTAGACTCAAAAATAGCTTCAAATTGTTAGTGATAAATTAAAAAATTGAGTAACATATTAAATAATTTATGCGAGGATAGAAAATTGATATGATTCAATAATCCTTGAAAAAAATTAAACTTGAAATATTTATAATAATAAATGGCAGAAAGAATCATATATTTTTTGAAAATTGTACATCTTTTTAAAATTAATGTAGTAATTAGTATATATAATGTTTATATCATAACGCCATATATTATTTTTCCTCCTAATTTAAGTTAATCATATTATTACAATAAATTGTTGTTCTACATTTTAGATCCTCTTTTCGATTCAGAAAAATGCGATTTTTGGTTGAAAAAATATAATATTATAAGATTTGATTAAATTAAGCCTGCCCGCCTATTATTATTTTCAACTATACTAGATGACTATATTCTTCAATGCCCCTAGAATTATCCCTATAACAGATTTAACTGAAGATATAAAATATATAAATTTTTATCTTATATATAATGATAAGATGATGCCAGTAGCTACAGACCTTCAATTTATAATAAAAGTTCATTTATAATTTCATCGAACAAAAAAAAAGTTGCCCTATCTCGCATAATAAGCAATACTAATCCTTTTTTATATTTATATGGTTAATTTTTTTTCAGGGCTCAAAAGTAATTAAAAATGTTTTTCGTTACCTTTATTTTAAAAGTGTTACATTTTATCAACCTAGGAATACTATGTTAGGATTTCTATTATTTTAAAAACATGCAGATTTTGCAATTATTCGGTGCAAAAAAAAACAATAAGGCTCTAATATTCAGATTTCAATCTGAAAGTTATTTAATAAGGGAAAAGTATCTAATAACCAAATATGAATACAAAAATGGAGAACCAAAAACAGGGTTAGGAAAAATTTTTATTTCAATTTAGCTTTTGTCATATAAATAACTCATAGGAATTCTGATATTTTATTACTTTTACAGTTCTGTAAAAATAAAAAATATTTTTTTAGCTTAAAATGAACTAGAATGAATTTAAAAATATAATAGAATTATTCTGGATGATTAGACGAATAAATATCTTGCAGGATGGATTAAATTTAAGAAATTAAAAAAAAAGGGAAATATGTATTAATATTTTCTATCAGCTGGAAAGCTAAGAATTTCAGATAGGTGAAAAGGCTTTGACAAAAACACTCTAACCCATGCTGGGGTTTTAATGGAATTCGAATAAACATTCCCTAACTTCTATTGATTCCCAAGAGAAAGGTTAAATACAAGAAATAGCTTAGTTAATGAATCTAATGTAAATCTGACACGAAATGGATTAAAATGTAATTGAGTTGTTTAATAGCATGAAAAGGATATTCAAAGCCATATTATAAAAAATTAAAGAAATGGCGAAGCTTATATAAGATACATAATTTGAAGAACATTTTTGAAGAATAAGTAAGGGATTGTTGAATAGAAATGTTTTTTTGAACATTCTCAGAAGCTTTGAAAACTCAATCGCTCTTATGTTTATTTGACTTTCAGAAAAAATCAGACTAAAACAAAACAATTATTTCTCAAAGGTATAGCCGATTTGGTAAGGTTAAAAATATTAATTATTTGATGAAACAGTTAGGGATATATTATTGTAGGGAAAAATTAAAGGTGTGATTATATTCGTATTTACAAATAGATTTAGTATATTTTTATGCCAAAATTAATAATATTACGTATTTTTTTCATTCTGTTAAGTATTCAGACATACACGTTTACCATCAAGTATAAATAACATGCCTGTACTATAAAAGACTTTGAGAAAAAACAAATATACAATAATTGGCGATCGCGTGCGTCTGTTAAGAGGATAAATTTTCATTCACTCTTATTTTATCTCACTCAAAAGATATATGATCTAAAAATTTATTTAAAAGCCTTATTTTATTCATATATAAATCTTCTGAAATCATAAATTGCGAATTAAAATATAATCAACTTAATTTTATAATATCTCAATTCTAATTTTCAAAATATCAGCAATGACAGATTAGGGATATATAATTGATAATACTGAAACATAATTGGGATAGTTTTAACACTAGGCCATTCGGATTACTTGTTTAACTCAACGGATGTTTAAAATGAACAAAAACAATTATAATTTTTTGTTAATCTAACAGCTAGAAGATTAAACTTTGATTATTATATATCCACTTTATTCTCTGGGAAAAATATATTTACGAGACGTGTAACTATGTCATGATGTTATACGTAATGTTCGTAAAATCACAAAAATACTAAAATAAATACATACAGATGGTTCTTCCATTATTATAATGCCACTGTATGAAAATATTTTTACTTCGGATTGATTCATACAACTGGTAATTTTGGTACTATTTAAAAAAAAATGACTGGGAGATCGATATACATCCATGCACATTTCATCTCCACTACTATTTAAAATATAATATATAAAACCTTTTAGGAAAGAAATCCAAATTAAAAATTATTAATTTAAAATACAACTAATAATTAGAATAATAAATCGAGTTAAATTTTCAATTTTCCAATAAAATATTCAATTATTTATAATAATATTGAATAAATCTATTTTATGCATTATAATTACAGAATTATAAGATGCCACAAGTAAAAAAAACACATGAATTGATTCTGTCTAGTAAAAAAGAAAATTTTCTCATGAAGACAAATTAGCAAATTTGGGGTTTTTAATATTTTAAATATATAGGAGAGAAATAAAGTTAAAAATTATGAAAGAAAATTTGAAGACATGCTAAAATATAATAATGTAAAATATTTATGACTCTTTTAAAATTTTTGTGAACCTATAAGATAAAAATTTATTTATTTTAAAAAAGAACTGGCAAAAACGGATTAAGACTACTGATAAAAAATATTTTGACAAATCAACGTTTTAAATTGAGCATGAATATATTAAAATAAAATATTATTAATATCAAAATATACCATATATGTAGATAAAAATTAAATTATTCCGTGATACACATTTATTTAACATAATTAACTTTTAAATTTATAATAAAAAGATATTAGTCTGTTTAATTTTGTATTTTGATGTTAAAAAGAATGATAAAATAAAAATTTTCGATTTACTTTTTTTAATCTTTAAACGATATGTTACAAACACGAATGTTTCTAGTCGACCACCTGCACCTCGATGGTCTTAACCCGAACTTACGATAAATTCCGCTTTTTCGGGGGATAATTCCACCTGTGTCATATACACAGCATGCCTACATATAACTTTGAGTTGCTAACCCAAAACTTTACGAAGCCGACAGTTGCTTAACTTGGTTGATCTCCTGAAAAATGGGGCTACCAACTACGTTAGGGGGCAGATT